>CAUYSK010088489.1:0-10639 GCA_963575035.1 Avahi laniger | reverse complement strand
CCGGGTCTCCTGCCACACCACTTGCTATCGCCCAACCTGCGTCATCTCCACCTGCCCCCGCCCCCTGTGCTGCACCTCCTCTTGCTGCTGAGCCCACTGCCCTAGGCCCACCTCTTCCTTCACCTCTGTCCCCACTGACATAGACCCTTCTTTTGTGCCGACCATTAGGACACATGGAGTCTGGATGACATCACTCCATGGGATGGACTCATGTTTCCAATGAGCCCATCATCATCCCGCTGGCTCTGTGAGAACATTCTGGTTTATCTTAAACTCCCTCCTTTGCTTTCTTTCCCTTCCAATGATGGCACCGAATATAAATTAATCTGTAATCCACTAGCTAAGAAATTATTCTAATCCTCTAAATTTCTTCATTCTCCTCATCACTTTGGGGCTCTAGACTATCCTTCCCAGAGAGGTAGACATTGTCTGCAGGGCTCGCATTGTATTCACTTCACACCCTCAGACCAGGGGTCCAGCTATGTCTTAGATTTTCTCCTAGAGTGAATTTCCTAAGTTTTGTTACTTCTCTGCTTTCTAATAAACTTTTCTGCACATAAAATTTTTTTGCAGGGTTCTCTATTGTTTTCACAATCATTCTACTCAGTAACTAGGCAATTATATTTTACACTGACACAGAAAAGAGCAATCCATGTTGAAATCACTTTGAAAATAAATGCTATATCAACTACAGGTAATTTTAAGATATTAGAACAAAAGTGGTATGTGTGTGTGTTTGCATGTGTATTTGTCTTAATATCCTTAACTAGGACAGATTTTATTCATGTCTTTGTTAAAACACATCAGATCCTTAACATATTATATCTCTTGATACCATTGGCCCTATTTTGGAAAAAAAAGGGTAAAACCAAATTTCTAAAATAAAAAGTTCATGCCAATGAAACTAGAAAAATATCCCATAAAAATTTTATAAAAATTTTAATGTACTCAATTCATTTCATTCAATAAATAGTATTTTGGAATTTATCATCAGAAAGTGGATTTTGTTTCCCATTGAGTTCTGCTGAGAATAAACGCGTATTGAATTGTATTTCACCTGGATGATATGGTATATTTCTGAGTGTGGTCTCTTAAGATTTTCCTTATAATTCAAATATCTCCACATTTAACATTCTAATATATATTACCCCTGGAAAGCTGACATTTCAAAACTCGTTTTCTCTTTTTAAGGATTTTTTAAATTGGAATCAGTTCATAGCTTTGAGTAGCTCTCAGCTGGGGTTAGATCTTAATTAGAATCTCCAGGACTGGTGTCTGCATTTGAACTTAAATGACATGGCCCTCTGGTAGGAGCTTGCTCTTGATCTTTTTACCTATATTGAGATTAGCCTATTACCAGGCTCTGAAATGGCCCTAAATTATTGAACCAATCAGGTTTAAGATCATTTGTTCAGACATCACTGACAAGCTTCACGTTTCTTCAGATGACTTTAGAGAAAGGTTGCCCGGATTGTAATCATACAGTCACGAGGCCTTCTTGAAATAATACAATACCCTCATTATATAACTCATTTGGAATTTGCCTTAACTGATTTGAATCAAGATGGAACACAATTGGATGAAATGTAATTTACATATGACACGGAAGAGTTAGGAGTATTATCATTATATCATAAATTCTGAAATCATGGCTGAATTTATAAACTACAATCCTGGGGGTTTTACATAGCCAAAACTATTTCTGTTTATCAAATTGGGAAAATGAAAAGCTTATATTTTATCTGAGCTTATCAATGACACTGGAACGGTTTAGAATTATGGGTTCACACTTCAAGTCAGGTTTTGGAGTCAATCTCTGAGATTCCCCTTCTACTGTGATCCCGTCCTACCCCAATGAGGAAGGAAAGTTCCCACGGGAAATGTAAAAATCAACAATAAAAGATTTTTAAATGAAAGTTTAATAAAATCAACTCTATAAACACAATAAAGACAGAGACCAAATAGAATAGAAAAAAGCTGGCAAAACTGATCACATAGAGAAAGAGAGAGAAAGACTAAAAGGCTGACAGACAAATAATGTTTGGAAAGAGGGATAACTGGCCACCAAAAAAGTGGAGATTTTTAAAAACCAGCTAGAACATTATGTGCAAGTTTATACCAATATGTTTGAAAACTATGATTAAATTTAGTATTTCTAGAAAAGCATGAATTAACAAAATTAATTCCAGAAGATATAGAAAACATAAATAAACCAATAACCCCTAAAGAAAGTAAACTTATGATCTAAAATCTACCCCCCACACATGTTGATATTAAAAATACCAAACCCATATTGATGTAGAAGTAAGTTTATTAAACCTTAAAGGAAACCCTCTCCCATTCAAACTGGAAAAAAATAATAGAGCAAAAGGAAAAGCTGCCCAATTCATTTTTATGTGCCTAGTATAACCATAATATCAAAAGCAGACAAGAAAAGTATGATAAAAGGAAATTATAGGTCTATATTATTGATGATTTTAGGTGCAAAAATTTAATAAATAGCAAATGAAATTTATCAATATGTAAAAGAAATAACTCATCATATTTTCTAGGAAAACTAGAGGTTTTCCTAGAAGTTCAGGAATGCTTCAAAATGACAAAATAATTAAATGAATTTTATGATATTAATACTACATGTAAGGAGAAAAACTATATGACCATATCTGTAGCTGTAGAAAAATAATTCAATACTATATAACAGCTGTATTAGTCAGGCTTCTCCAAAAAAACCAATAGGGGAGAGAGACAGATAGATGGATAGACAGACAGGCAGGTTTATTGTAAGAAACTGAGTCACATGATTATGGAGGCTGAGGAGTCCTGAGACCTGTAACCAGCAAGCTAGTGACCCAGAGAGTCAAAGCTGTAGTTCTAGTCCAAGAGTTGGCAGTCTCAAGACCCAAGAAGAGCTGTTTCAGTTCAAGTTCAAAGGCAGGAAAAGACTGATGTCAAGACAGCTGTGCAGGAGTTTCTTCTTACTCAGCCCTTTTTGTTCTCATCAGATCTTCATTTGATTGGATGAGGCCCAGCCACATTAGGACGACAATCTGCTCACTGTGCCCACTGATTCAAATGCTAATCTCATCCAGCAATACAGTCACAGACGCACTCAGAATAGTGTTTGATCAAATGTCTGTTTTTAGATTCCCAAATGTGTGGGGAGTGGATAAAGGATGGCACATTCATACAAAAGAAAAATATAGACCAGGGAAAGCACATAAAGTGTAGAATTACATATACAAACGTGGATGGAGCTCACACATTATATAGAGCAGAAAAAGTAAGTTGCAGAAGGATATTGGTAGTATGTTGTCTTTTATGTAAAGTATTTTAACATCCATTCCTGTGTACTGCTTAGGGGTACAACACATATAGAAAAGCATAAAGAAATATATTAGAAATGATAAACACCCAATTCAGGATAGTGACTAACATGGGTAGAGGAAAAAGAGAAGAATAGGGATGGGAAAAGAAACACAGGCATTTCAACTGTCCTGGTAATGCTTTATTTCTTAAGACATGCAGTGACAAGATGTGTGTTTATCATTCTTTTTATAGATATGTATAGGCATTTGTATGTTTTAACTATTTCACTGTAAATTATGTTTTTAAAGGAGGAAATAGCCTGACTGATAGGTGGAGAATTGATCTTAGAAAAGCAGGAAGATGATCCAAGAGTCGCCGCGAGAGAGAATGTTTAGGAAGCAGAGAGATCTGGTGGATCAGGGTGGCAGCAGTGGAGGGAAGTGCAGTGGGACACTTTGGGGTGCTGTTTACTGGTGTTGAAGAGAGGAATCAAGGATAGATCAATGTGGGGGAAAGAAAGGAATTAGAATTGTAGGTTTTAGGACTAAGGAACTAGGTGAGTGCTGCTGTCATTTACTAAGAAGAGGAAAATTGGAGGGTTTTCAGGTTTGAAGAGAACCACTAGTTCTAGTAAGTCAGAATTACAAACTAGATGTCCAAGAGGACAAGTTCGGTAAGCAGTTGGACAAATAACCTTGGTTTTCATAGGGGACATCACGACCAAAGACATCCTTATCTTTTATATCTCCCCTCCCACACACATACACACATGCACAGAAAAGCATATGCACTATGTAATTTACACATGATTCTATATTGTCCCCATAGGTAATATTTAGTTGGGTCGTCCTCCGCCAGCCTATTAGATGAACTGACTTACATTTGCCCCTCAGTCAGAGCTGCTCCTGGTGGTGGCCCAGCTCCCTGCAGGTGTTGGAGGGAAGCTGGACACCTGGTCCCGTAGCATAGTGGTCCTGCAGCCAGCACCGTATTAAGAATCCTAAACCTCGAGTACTGGTGGTTCTCGACTCTGGCTATTCACAGAATCACCTGGGAAATTTGTTAAGAATAACAATGGCTGGGTTTGGCCAGGGGACAAGGGAACCTGAATTTCTTGGAGGTAAAGCCTAAGCATGTAAATTTTCAGTTGTCCAGGGGGCTTGAATGTGCATTCAGGGTTGAGAACCACTGGCTTAGAAATAGTTTGAAACGGGTATTTAATATAGGGCTCTGTTACACTGATTTCTCCTACCTTTGCAAAGGGACTTATGGCAGTATGTACCAAGTAAGGTGTCTACCCTAATAACCCTTTTTTAAACAAAGCCTGGGCCCACTACATATAGTCAAACTACTCCTGGTCCTCCCGGTGATGTCATTGGCCATTTCTATCTGGCCTTTTCAGTCTTTCTTTCACAAGGAAGGTATCACATCAAGCTCCATCATCAACAACCCTCAGATCCCAAAGTGCGTCTTCAGTAACATAGACTCATATCTGCCTTTCCAGTCTCGCTTGTCAACATTTCATGCCTGAGTTAGCCATGACTTTCACACCTAACTTTCCAGTTTTCACCCAATCCCATTCTCCCTGGATCCTATTTATATTGACTTCTCCAAGCTATCCTACAAAACAAAATGTACATTCACCCCTCCCAATATGTCAAGAATCTACTACTTCCCAAGACTCCACCTACCCACATGGAAGAACTGAAGTGAGAATTCTACAAAGGAGATCAAAATCGACACAGTGAGCAATGTCTAGATTTCTCAAGTCCTGACATAGCACTTGAAATTGCAACAGCTTTGGATACTACCACAAATTATTTTCTACAATAATGTTCTATAACTATCGATAAAAATAGTCAAACAAAAAATTTAACTGCAAGTTAAAGCAGTATCACCAGCCTCACACATTCTCAACTATTTAAATACTTTCTATGCAACTTCCTGATCAGAGAAGCTGGACTGCAGGAGTTCACGTGAAGGGGACACCAGATCACCATCTCCACAAGGGCAACTGCTCACATGTATAAATAAACTGAATATGTAACAGACTGGTTCGATTGCATATTATTATGTTAAAAATCACCCCCAAAACTTAATAGTTGAAAACAATAAAAATGTTCTATTTCTCCCCATTCTGTGCATGGACTGGGCATTCGTCTGCTGATCTTGCTCACTCATGCGACTGCATCATCTCAAAGCTCCACTGGGGCTAAAAAGTCCAAAATGATCTCCTTCACTGGTTTGGTAGTTGGGACTGGTTGCCAACCAGGATGTCTTGGTTCTTTTCCACATGGCCTCTCATTCTCTGACAGGCTCCTTTGTATGACGGCAGAATTGTTCCGAGAGGACAAAGGTGATGCTTGAAGGCTTGAGGCTTATGTTCCAGAACTCATACAACACCATGAACACCACTTCCACCATGTTGTATTGGTCTCAGCAAGTCGTTAGGCCAAATCAGATGTAGGAGGTGGTGCCCCACAACCCAAATACCTCCTATTAGTCCCCTTCTCCCCAAATCTCCACATTGGGAATCAAGTTTCCAAGGTGTGAACCTGGAGGGATGCATACAAACTATAGCATTCCACCTTTGGTCCCCCAAATTCATACCCTTCTCAAATGCAAAATACAATCATTCCATCCTGATAGCCACAAAGTCTTAAATCGTTCTGGCATCAACTCAAAAGTCAGCAGTCTCACATAAATCAGATATGGGTGAGACTCAAGGCAGGATTCAGCCTGATCAAATTTTCCTCCAGCTGTGAGCCTGTGAAATTAAACAGTATGTTTGCTTCCAAAATACAATGATGGGACAGGCATAGGACAGACATTTCCATTCCAAAAAGGAGAAAAGTGGGATAACTGGTTCAAAGTGAGTCCAAAAGCCAACAGAGTAAACATTAAATCTTAAAACTCCAGAATAATCTTTGAATCTATGTATTGCCTCTTGGACACATGGCGGTAGGTATTTGGCCCCCAAGGCCCTGGACAGTCCTGTAACCATGTCTTTGCTGGGCTCAGCCCATGCAGCAGCTTCCACGGGTTGGAGTGTTATGCCTGCCGCTCGATCAGGCTGGTGCTGCACATTGGCACAGTTCTGGGGTCTCGGTGGTCTCAGTGGCTGCTCCAACCCCACAGTATTGCTGGGCATTGCACTGGTAGGGCCTCCCTGCAGTGGCTCCATCCAATGACAGTTTTCTGCCTGGGTCCCCAGGCTGTGTGCAACATTCTTTCAAATCTAGGTGGAGACAGCCAGGGCCCCAAAACTCCTGCATTGTGTGCATTTGTAGAGCAGCACCACATGGACACTGCCAAAGCTTGCCACTTGCGCCCTCTGAGGTGGCAGCACAAACTGCACCTGGGCCCACTTGAACTACAGCTGGGGCAGCCAAGGGTCCCTGTGCTAGAATATGGGGAGCAGAGACTCAAGGTGGTCCTGAGAAGTGAGACCTTTCTGTTCTCAAGGCCCTCATACTCTGAGCCTATGATGGGAGGAGCAGCCTCCAGGATCCCTGAAATGCCTTCAGGGTCCTTCTCCCACTGTCCTGCATGCAGCACCTGCCTTTCTTCTATCCATTGCAAACCCTTCACCAAAGGGTCTCTTGGCCACATCCTTGCATGCTTTTTCCTTCTTTTCATGGCCAGGCTAAGAATTTTCCAAATCTTTATATTCCGTTTTGCTTTTAACGATAAATTCTGTCTTTAAATCATTTACCTCCTCTTGCATTTTACTATATGCACTGAAACGAAGCCATTCAGCACCTTCAACATTTTCTTTCTTTTTTTTTTAAATAATTTTTTTTTATTTCAGCATAATATGGGGGTACAGATGTTCAGGTTACGTGTGTTGCCCTTGCCCCCCCTCCCCCTCTCAGTCCAGGTTTCAAATATGTCCATCCTATTGCGTGGTACGCATTGCACTCTTTGTGTACACATATATCCGTCCCCTCCTCCTTCCTCCCCCCTTCCCCCTGCCCAATATCTAATAGATGTAATTCTTATATATGCACTTATGTGTTGATCCGTTAATACCAATTTGATGGTGAGTACATGTGAGCACCTTCAACATTTTCCTTGGAAATTTCTTTTACCAGATATCCTAGTTCATTGACCTTAAATTCTGCCTTTCATAAAGCTCTTGGACATGGACACAATTCAGCCAAATTCTTTGTTACTTTATTCCAAAGATGACCTTTACTCCAGTTTCCAATACCTTCTTCCTCATTTCCACCTGAGACCTCCTCAGAATAGTCTTTACTGATTATATTTCTACCAGCATTCTGCTCATGAGCACTTAAGCAATCTCTATGAAGATTCAGACTTTTCCTATGGCTATTCTCTTCTGAGCCTTTACTGGAATCACCGTCAATGCTCTGTTCACGTTATTACAGTCGTCCCCCCATCTGCAGATTCACTTGTCACAGTTCCAGTTACCCACAGTCAACTGCACCCTGTAAATATTAAATGGAAAATTCCAGAAATAAACAATTCATACATTTTAAATTGCATGTCATTCTGAGTAGTGATAAAATCTCATGTCGTACTCCTCTGTCCTGCACAGGACTAGAATCATCCCTTTGTCCACTGTATCCAGGCTGCACAACCTACCCACCCATTAATCACTTAATAGCTGTCTTGGTTGTCAGATGGACTGGGGCGGTATCAAAGCCCACTCTTAGTCAGCAAAACCCCACTGACCGGCGGGTATGTGACCAAGAAATACATACTTTTTGTTGTATGCTGTGAGGGTTTGTGATCACCTGCTATGCAGCAATAGCTGCCTAATTCAACCATGATAACAATGAGAAACTAGCCTGATACACCAATCAGTATGCAAAGATGAGCACATAGTTTCCTACAAAGAAAATTAAAAATATGGAGCACTCAAGTATTTATGACAGAGTTGGTTTTATTTTAAATATTAATAAATTTTCTGGAGGGGATAGGTTAATAAATCTTTAGCTTTATAGCTAAAATTAAGCTCTAATGGGTAGTACAAAGTAAACCTATTCATGTTAAACTGAAGGAGAATCCCATTGGTTTCTGTAGGCATATTTGTTAAACTACAGGCTTACAAGTTAGACATACATGGATTTGAATTCAACTCTCTTATTTAAGAGCTGTGTGACCTTGGGCAAATCGTTAACCTTTAACCTTCGGATTCCTCATCTATAAAGTGGGTATAATAATACCTACTTCAATTAATCATTATGATTAATCAGATAAGTTATATGAAGTGCCTGTTAGCTCCAGTCTCTAGAATATACCAAATATTCAGTAAATGATAATTTCATAAGTTGGTCATAAATAAAAAGGTTATTTGTAAATGAATCAGAAAATATTATTCTTCTATCAAATCATAACATGATTTTGCCTAGAATATTGCAAGTAATACAAGCCAATTATCTCAGAAAATTACTTAGTCTACACAGTAAAAAAAATAAACTAATATTATAAAGCAAACAAAAAGGAATCTTGGGCATGAGAAAAGAGAGAGAATGAGTTTGATACAATTCACATCTATGATATCTTCTATGGTACAGGACTAATTCCCTCAGGACAACAACAAAAATTTGCCCCGTGCTTCTTGAGACGGGTAATTTCAGGATAAATGATCCCTCAAAAGCATTTGAGTGGTGTAAGCTCTTTGTCCTCTGTTTTCATTTAATGATCATAGAAAGTAAGCGAGGGTCGATTGGACAGGATTCTTTTTCTTTTTTTCAGATCCAAAGGAAAAGTGCAGATCTACTTCAAAAGTAAGAGGTACATTTATGGAATTCATCATAAAGGGTAATGTATGAGGTAAAGGTACAAATAGATAACCACAAAGGAATTAGACAAGAGCCTATCTCACAGTTCCATGATGTGTTACCAAGGGAAGGTAGACCACACCCTGACACCGACGTCAAGAAAACACGTAGGTCAATAAGAAATTAATTCTATCGATCCTTAGAGAGACACCGCTGGGCTGGGACACAGAAAAGACCTCCACATGGAAGTCCTGAGACCCTTTCAGGGTATGTGCCCTTGCAGTAAAATGTTTCCCTAATTCTCTTCCGATATCACTTCTAATGATGCTGCTGAAATGAGAAAAGGACCTTGCTACTTACTTTAACACGTCTTCTCTCCCCCATCCACAGACGACAGTTTACTGAGCCCAATAAGCATAAAACTCACAGTAGAGGCCACTTAGGGATGGATAAGGAGACTTGGACCTCAGACCTCATACTGTGACCTCATCGTGTGACCTTGGTAAATCCTCACCCCCTCAGCTGTAAAACGAGGGCACCGATCTCTGTACTCTCTATAATCCCTTCCCAGATTCTACCTACGCATGCATGACTTATCGCAAATAAATTACAAAGATAAAAATTGCAATGGATCCTTGAAGAGGGTTTTGCAATCCAGGTAGAAGTTGAATGTGGGTGGGAAGGACGAGGAGGGCATTCCAGGTGAACAGAGACATCAAAATCAGGGTAGCAAAACCCAGGTCCTACTCAGGGGAGAGTGACTAGACCAGTGTGGTGGGTATCCAGGTCCTTCCTTAAATGAAAATTCACACACCTGCCTTTAGTGAGTCACGGACGGAGATACCTGGGAAGCAGATGACTGCTGGTCTGCTCTAGAATGATGCTATTAACCTGCCGTTGTCATGCCCCTGGGTATTAACAAGGCAAGTCATTGTTTGGGTGGTAATTGTGTCTTTGAAGACAAGGAATAAAATGCTAACTTTAGAGTGATGAGATACTAATCTAATTTAGAAAACACATTCTTTTCTCTCCTGTGGGTTAGGAATAGTTCAAAGGCAAATTCATCAGAATTGAATCCAAGGTCTAAATTTGGTAAGAATGAACGATGAAAGAAAATGAAGAATATTTGTGGTGTACGCGCATGGATATGCCTAAGGTGAAGGACGACCAAAAATAGCTTTAGTCAATGCTGAATTCTCACTTAATTGGCCAGAAGATTAACAAGGAAATGACTTTGTGTCCTGAGGGTCATCACACCTGGCCAGGGCATATAAAGGGCCCAGAGCAGGAGGAGGACATCACACCTGAGCACACCCAGCTCCTCTCAGCAGCCCAGCCCAGCCCCACACTCCACCATGACCGGTTCCTGCTGCGGCCCCACCTTCTCCTCCCTCAGCTGCGGGGGAGGCTGCTTCCAGCCCTGCTGCTGCCGCGACCCCTGCTGCTGCCGCCCAGTGTCCTGCCAGACCACCGTGTGCCGCCCAGTGACCCTCGTGCCCCGCTGCACGCGCCCCATCTGTGAGCCCTGCCGCCGCCCCGTGTGCTGCGACCCCTGCGGCCTGCAGGAGGGCTGCTGCCGGCCC
>CAUYSK010088488.1:0-29433 GCA_963575035.1 Avahi laniger | reverse complement strand
CACTTCGAGACAAATAACTTCTTTGCAAGGATTTTATTGTGTTTATGTCTCTTGCAGCATTCTTTACTCCTGATAAATTTGTCCACGTCCTAATGCTATTTATATAAGGGATTTTCAATTCACTTTTAGCTGAGCAGAGACTTATGAACCAGGAGAGTGGTCCATAAGGTAAATCAGAACATTTTATGGGAACCTCTGTTAACACGTGCCCTAAAAAGAGTGTGCGTTTAAAACAGAAGATTCCAGATGGTTTTTAAGTACTGGATTCAGGATCAATTTAAACAACCTCAGTATGTGACAACCGTCACCCTTTCATTGCATTGGAAAATTAGTGTGTATAGTAGTAGAAAGAGTGTGTCTGAGTAATAACAAAAAAAATCACTCGGCTGCATGGAAAGTAGGAAGTATTGTCCATAAGAAAAATTTGAATTCTAGATTAAACTTAGTTTGAGTCATGATTTTGACACTTAGCCACTGTGTGACATTGGACAAGTTATTTATACTCCCTTGTACCTCAGTTTCAAACCTGCAAAAAGGGAACACAATTAGTAGTAACATTGTAAGATGATGTGAAGCTTAACTGAAGTAGTACAAGTCAGATAAGTTGTCTGGCTCCGAGTAACAAGTCAATAAATGTTAGTTCTTATTTTTATTATTACAACTATACAACCTAAGCTCGATTCAAAAAAATTCTTATGTGTCTCAGTCCCTAATTGGCATTCATACCCTGAAGTTATTTTACTTTTATATTTCTGCATGCTGTTTAGCATTATGTTTTTAATTATATGCAGAAAATTTTACAGAGAACAAATACAGGTGACAGAAGAGAAAAAAATTAGTTTCCTATCTTTAGAAGCTTAGAGTTCAATGGAAGAGCTGGGACAACAGTTGAAGAGGATAAAAAATACTTAATAACCATTAAAAACAAGCAATTAGAACATATACCATAAGTCAAATTAATACCAAAATAACAGTATATTTATCATATGTACAAGGATTTAGCCTATTTTTCTTACAGTAAATACTCAAATGTGTGGATTACCAGTGAAAACAGGAAAGACAAGTGTCTCGGAGAATGAATTTTAGTAGAAATTAAAAGTGAGTTAGAGGCATGAGTTTGAAGAGACGAACCAGATGGAGCTCTTCAGGAGAGGAGAGGCATCAAAATAGACCTGGAGTAGGAGGTAGAGATATTCTGAGTATCTTTCAACAAATAATGTTTGAACACCTGTTATGTGCCATGCAACTATATTAGTGACTGAATTTGCAAATATAAATAAAAATACTTAATACAGAAAACTTACACTCTAGAGTGGCAGACACATGGATAGCTATAATGAGGAATGGGGGACAATTCTTTGCAAATATTAAACCCACATATTTTCATATTCTTTCTAAATGTGTTTTCTCACAACCTTATCCCAGGCTGAGCTATCAGGCTTTTTTCCCTAGAAAGGAGAAGAAAGGCATTGCTTAGAAGAAGTCACTAATTAATCTTAAATTTTAAAACTGACTCTCTAGACCTTTTTAAGGAGTCAGTGGTTCTGAAAGAGGTCATGAGAGAAGAAATGATTTTCTAAATGATTTTCTAAATCACTTTATCTTCCACATCAGGAGCTAAGTGAAAGACTAGATGGAAGAGGTAGACTCTCTATGCCAGGAGTAAAGAGATCTCAGGATTTTGGGGCAGGACATGGAAAGCAAGGCAATAGCCTTGAGTTTGGTGAGCAAAGAGGACAGAAAGATGTAAGACGGGAGAAGATGAAGGCCCTTGGAAGAATGCTAGCTTTCAGCTTGTTTCCACATCCCAATGATCTCTACGTGGTAGGTGCAGAAAGAAGCCAGGTAGCCCTCTGTCTCCCAAGGCCCAGGTTCAGAGTTCAGGTGAACCAGAGGTTCTCAGGTCAATCAGAGGTGCTTTTGAGCACAGAGAGCAAGCAGAGGCCTATGTTCAGAATAAAGAGGCTAAGAATTCTGGGCTTCAGGCCCAAGACAAATAACTGGGGTCACAGATTTTAATGGTACGTCCATTGTATCACTCCCAAATGCATTTTCATTGCATATCTGAAGGCATTCATGACTCTACTACACAGGGGATTACAGTTTGACAGGAAGAATGAATTGCTCAGAGTTTGGGTAGGGATGGGGGAGCAAGGATTTATATGCAGTACCTAATAAGGAGCAGATGAGAGGGCTTCTTTGTTGATGTGATGTTTAAGCCAAGTCCTAAAGGATAAGTCGGAATTACTAAAGTAAAATTAGGAGGCTGGGATTGGCCTTCTTGGCCTCAGACACCACATGTGCAAATGTCTGTAAGGGAAAAAAATGTTCTAGCTACTGTGTTCTAAATGGCTGCAGCACAGAGTTTGAGGCACATATTAGCTTTCCCCCAAAACAGACTCTGGGACAGAGATTTCAGTGTAGGAGGTTATCTCAAAGTGCCTTCAATGACGACATTCATCAGGGAGTGAAGGGTACAGGATTGGGCAGTGGGAGAAGTTGGCCTGCGATACAGTTACAACAGAGATCTCAAATGACCCATCGTGCATTCTGGAGCTGGGATGGCCCTTCAAATTTGTCTCAAATTGAGCAAGGAGAGGGCCTTTTTATCCTCCACTAACCTTGGATAAAGGTTCAGGGGCAGAGGAGTAATCTTGGGTGAGGCAGCTTCTTTTAGTTGAAAGCAGTTCTCAGAAAAGCGTTTCAGCTGTGAGCTGTCAGGTGGCAACATCCCAGCGGCTGGAGAAATGAGTGACTCGGACGTGAAGGGGATGTGGGCGCCATGTCACGGCACCCGCTGGGGGAATGAATTTGCAATAGATGAAGTTAGAGAAATAAGTACATACAGGTAATACAGGGCCTTATAAATCACATTTCCAGGTTTTGGCTTTTTTTAAAAAAGCAATAGGGAGTTACCGAATGGTTTTAAATAGGAGGTTAAATCAATATGAGCATGTTTGTAATTTTAAAAGATCACGATAACTGCTGTGTAGAGAACTGATTTAAGGGAGAGAATAATAGAGGCAGGAAGTCTTGTTAGGAAGTTTTTTTCTTTTTCTTTTTCTTTATTTTTGTTAGGAAGTTTTTGCAGTCCTCAAAGAAAGAAACGATGAGGTTTGAATTTCTTAAGTGGAAGTGAGAATGAAGAAAAATGAACTGATTAAGGAGATAATAGATAAAATAGAATTAACGGTATCTATTTACCAACTAATGGGATGTGAGTTGATGGAGAAAGATGGATAAGACCATAGTTTCTGACCTGGGAATCTGAAATAGGAAATTTAGCCAAAGACAATGCTATGTGTCTTTTGTTTTCTGTTCTTCCTTTCTGGCACATAGAAAACTATACTTGGCAATGCCCTTGCAGTTAGGAGGAACCATGAAGTGTAAACAGAAGTGATGTATGTTACTTCTGGGATGAAGCAATAGAAACTCTGTGCCATTCTCTAGTTCTTTTCTTCCTCTTTGGCAAGAAGCATAGAGGCCATATGTTGAGATTGCAGAGCCACAGAATCAAAGCAGCTGGGAACCCTGAGTCACCTCATGGAGGACAGCTGCTTTGGATTGTTGCCTAGTCAAGAGAGGAACCTTGTATGAGCTAGAAATAAACTGTATATGTTATTTTTTTTGAGATTTTGGAATTGTTTTTTCCTGGAGAATAAGGATAGCCTATTGTGACAAATACTGGAACATAGAAGGAGTTTGTATGTGGGTCATGTGTGTGTGTGTGTGTGTGTGTGTGTGTGTGTGTGTAGGGGGGCAGGGTTGGGGAGGAAGAAGGAAGGGAGTGGAAAGGGCAAAATGTGAATTTAGTTTTAGGAATGTTGAATTTAAGATAACAGAAAAATATTTAAGTGGGTATGTCCAGTATGCAATTAAAAATACAGATGAATAATTTGAAGAAAACTCCAGATGAGAGATACAGATTTTGAAAGGTGTCATGGCCAATAAGTGGAGCCATGTGAGGACACACTTTGATGTAGAATGATTTGAGAAAATTCTTTTCCTGGTAATGGCTTTTTTTTGGTCCTTTTTGGAAAGCAATGGAATTCTAGGAAGCTTTACCCTTTACTTCTAAAATTGCTTTGACTATACAAGTCAACCTCAATATTGCCATACATTATAAAACAATTTTCATTTTTTCCCTACTTCCTGATATTGTGAGGCATCGGGGTACCCTGCTTGAAAAGGAGAGGGGCCATCTTCAACCTCATAGAAGAGCAAACGAGCCAAATAACTATTGTTAAAAATCTGCAGCTAGTTTCATCTCCCTTGAAGTCATATCTCAAACTCAAATTGGGAGTCATTCTGAAAAGTTATCTAAAGGGGCTCTTTGGTCATAACAAATGTAAAATAAACCAACACATTATTGTTGATAGCTATAAAGTAATCTGAATGCTACTACCTTAGACACAAAATCTGTCAGAGCTATTTGGTAATGCAAATTTTATAAGATTAAACCAGACTTTATGGTGCTGCAGACTCTCTCACTTCCAGGGGCCAGAAATATGATAGGATCTGGTATGAATTCGGCTTGCACCGTGCTTGAACTCTTGCCTGTTCTTGTTCAGCTGTGTGCACTTAACACAAGTTCCTGCTTAATAGTTAGTTGTTAGATGCCTAAACTGAGACTCTGAATTCAACAGCGAAATGTGCAGGTATGAGGCTTGCACCGTGTTGCAAAAAGGGTAGAAACAAGGAAGTAGTTTGAGCTTGACTCAGCCAAACATAGCCGAAACTGTTGATGTTCTTCACACTAATAACCTAAATGTTATATATTGAACTGGTGTATTTATTATTATTTCACCCATGAATTGAGTCACAGAAAGATTAAGCGACTTCTAACAAAAGAATACACCAAAAGATAAGCCCAATGCGAGAACCCACATTTGGTTATCTTTGATTCCAAATTCCAAACTCTCTCTTCCTGCCTACACTGTTTTAAATGAGGCCATTTCAGACGTGTTATTTGTATCCTTCTATATTGTGTAAAGGATGTGTTCCTTTAAAAAAAAAGTTTGGTTCTTGAAGCTTTGAAACCTTTTAGAGGGAATATTAGTCTTCATTCTCCCTTTTGTTTGTGATAATGGAAACACTTCCTTTTTATCTGGTCTGGTGTTCATTAGAGCAGCTGCTCAACACATCTCAGCTTTTCTAGTTAGCTGTGGTTCCTGCCTCACAGTGGGCAGGAGAGGACCCACGACATAACGTCCCTGTAACAACTCGTCCAAAGGTGGCTACTTCTGGTGAAAAACAGAAGAGCCCTGTCCTTGTCCGGAAGGATCATCCCTCCCTCAACCCACTCGCGTGTCCCATTTGGTGCTTCATCTCATTTTCCTGTTCTGCTATGATTGAACATCATCATTTCTGAATGGGCTGTTATCACCATCTCTGTGAGTAAATGGGATATGAATACTCTGAGGATTCCCACTCATGAATACAAACTCTTTTCTATTCTACAAAGGGAAGAAATACAATGGCTGAATATTAACAGCCCACTAGAGATTAGCATTTAAGATTAGACAAGATCTGCCTGATGCATTTATTATTCAAAGGTGAATGATAGGAAAGGGAGGGGCATACCAAGGAAATAATTTAGAGAGGAAACTAATATATATTGAGTGCCTATTATGTATCTGAAACAGAAGCTTTTCAATTTATAAATTTTCAATTTGTGAACTTCTCACTATTTGAACAAAATTATACTGCAATTAAAAGCGTCCACCACCAATAGATGGGGTTAGCAATAATGTTAGGTCATTTTAGTCATTGTTTATCTTGGGTCATAGGAACTCTGCTATCCATCTGTTAATTTTGAGGTAATTTATCATCATGATTAACCCCATCATGCCTGATAAGTACAAAATAAGGGCCAAAAGGAAAAAGCGTGGTGGGTTGGAAATAGAGATAATTTTTTTAAATAAGAAGTGATGAGGAGATGGATAACGATTGTGCAAGTATATGAGATGACTCATTTTTCAGTAAGAATGAATCCAGAGCTGGGTGCGGTGGCGTGCACCTGTAGTCCCAGCTACTCAGGAAGCTGAGGTGGGAGGATAGCTTGAGCCCGAGTTTGAGATTGCAGTGAGCTCTGATGGTGTCATTGCACTTTAGCCCAGGAAAAAGAGCAAAACCTATCTAAAAAATGACAAATCATGAAATACACCAAGTTCCTGTGTCTATACCACTGAAATTAACAGGTAAAAGACAAGAAAAAAGTGATTGAAAAAATGAAAGTTTGTGAGTGTGTGAATCCAGTAGTTGTGTTTTAACTCACGGCATCTTATGGTATACCAACAAAGTCATAATTTCTTAAGATGATATATGGAAACTAGCTTAATTTTTTTTTTTTGTAATTTTTACTTCCCAAGTAATTCTAATCTGCAACCAGTGTGAAAACCACTGGATTAGGAATTCTGAAGTGTGACTATGGGTTTGTAAATGAGATGGCTTTTAAGCATTAAGAGTGTGCTGGTGATGTAAATTTGGGATGATTCCCCAAGCTAGTAGTGATTCCATAGGCTCAAATCCCCTTCAAATTTGCACATTAAAACCAATGATGAGACAGTGAATGCTGATACCATATGCCAAGAAGTTCCTTTCTACCTGCATAGAGATCATTGAGAAAGTGACTGATCTTATTCATACATTTTTATAAAGATAAAACAGCCATATTTTGAAAAAGATTCCTAATTGAACATATTTAATATATGAGCAAAGAGAAGATTATGCTTGGTTTAAGTCATTTTAGGGGAAATACTTCTAGGGCCCACACTTTGCTAAAACCTTCCAAGTCCTTTTGGACTTTGAAACATATCAACTTATGATTAACCTTTTGCAAACTAATTCTTTGCAAGTGAAGGAAATCATGCCAAAATATGGCATTTTGATATGCTGGGCCGACTGGAGAAGCCCCAAGGTCTCTTTGAGTTTCCGCTTCTCCACCACCATCAGCTGTCCCAAAATGTTGACCCTTTCTTTATCTGCCTGAGATCCAGACCCACCTGGGAGAACACTTGTTCTCTTCTTCTTCTCTTCCCTATGAGACCAGGAATGTGACTACACCTGAATGGTCTCTTTAAGAAAATAATGTCCCATCTCTCAGGTTCATTTAATTTCCAAAGGGAATTATTTACCAGTTAATCCTTTTTCCCAATCCATTCATCCTCCCTAATAATGCTTCACTGGCTATGATCAAAATTCCTCTTTTCCCTCCTCCCGTAACCCGTTTTACCAGAAAGGCATGTAAGCTTGGGAACACTGTTGGGGTGTTGCATCTTCATTTTCTGAGGATTCTCATGTATACATGTTAAAATAAATTTGATAGGTTTTCTCTTATTTATATGCTTCATTCTGAGTGAATTTTTCAGCAAATCTTCACAAGAAAAGAAGCTTCTACATGGTTGTAGTACTTTTTCATACATTATCTTATTTAATCCTCAGAACAATTCTGTAAGTTTGGTATTCTACTTCCTATTTTGATGTTTGAGTTAACCAAGCCTGTATAAAGATAAATAACTTCACCAATGCCATATAGCTAATAAGAAATTTCAATCTCATTTTTATTTGTATCCAAAGCTAAGACTTGTTCTTTTATACCATGATGTTGCTCATAAAACTAATATATGAGAAACATTTGGAATTTTCATATACTTTATGAAAACAATTATTTAAAAATCCCAACCTTCCAGGAGGGCCCATGAAGTTCTAAAATAAAATTCCTTACAGAAGACTTATAAATACATTTAAACTGCTCAAATATCTTACTGACAGAGTTGTGCTTCATTCCTGGCTGATTATGCAAAATACTATTCACTTCCGTGGCTTTTAGTGTCAACTATATGTTGATGGCTTCCACATCTACACTAAAGCAAAGATAGAATCCAGTTTGTCATTAGGCACATCCATCTGGATAACACACCAGAAAATCAAACTTAATAGGCTTCAAACTGAGCTTATCTTTGCTCTAAACTGCTTCATCTAAGCTAATGTCACTATCTATTCATTCATGCAAGAAATTCACCCTAGGCAACCCCTATTCCTTTATCCCCACATCCTTAGTATCTCTCTTATTTAATTCTCTATTTAGAACGACTTCTCAAGGGCAAGTTCTTATTATCTTTTGCCTAGACTACTGCAATAGAGTCCTGACTCAATTCTTGGCTTCCAATCTCACTGTCATCCAATCTATACTCTATTCCGCTAACATAATGATCTATCAAAAAATGACATTCTGGCCATATCTTTGTCTTGTTGTGAATTTAGAATAAATTTCTGTTTCAAGTATTCTTTGGTTACAAATAACAGATACAGACTCCAGTTAATTTAAGCCCACCAAAAGGGGGGTTAATTTGTTAGAAGAATATTAGTATTACATTAACAGAAATTAAGGAAAAGCTAAATGACCAGGTCTCTTTGTAACTCATGGTCAATTTGGAGAGTATTAGTATCTGAATGACCCAGCTCTGTCTGCTTTGTATATCAGTCCTTTCACTCAAGATTCAGGAGCGAATGCCTGGCTCAGCTTATGTCATGAGCAATACTTCTGGGAAGTGGTAAGGGTGAAGACCTATGATTGATGGTCTTACCAGGACTTTGTAAATTGGGAGAGGAATAGATACCCAAAACAAGACCACGTGCTGTTACTTAAAGAAAAAAGAGTTGTTGGGACAGCAAAAACAACTGACTCATTTTCCTCTTCATTTTTAGTCTATACTTCTTAGTATGTCCTTGTCATACTTAGTATGTCCTTGTCATATTTGTCAGCTTTACAAATATGCTGTGTGTTATATTCTGTTTCTCAGTCCAGAAATTCTGCTGTCTACTTTACATGGCAAATATGCTGCTTACTGTTTAAGATTCAATGGAATAAAAATAGAAATCAACCCCAATAGAAACTCTCATCTTTACACAAAATCATGGAAATTAAACAACCTTCTGCTGAATGATTCCTTCATAAATGAGGAAATAAAGATGGAAATCAAAAGATTCTTTAAACTAAATGACAAAGGTGACACAAGTTATCAAAAATCCATGGGACACAGCCAAAGCAGTCCTGAGAGAAAAGTTTATTTCCATAAATGCCTATATCCAAAAGTCAAGAAGATCACAAGCAGACAACCTAATGAATCAACTCAAAGAACTGGAAAAAGAAGAACAGACTGTTATAACACTTGAATTAGTTGTCATAAAATAATAAATATTAGATAAAATAAAATGGTTTAGTGCAAGCCAAGAGACTTCATATTGTGAAAATCTGAAGTTCTAAAATTATCTAAGAATTTTAAAATTATGGACAAAAGAGAACTTTGAAGTTCTCTATTTTTAAATATTACCATAATATGATATCAGGATAATTTAAGAAGTAAAAATGGGAAATCCTAAAATTGGTATATGAGATATGAACGTAAAAAAAGCTTAAGAGGCTGGTGAGGTGAAATCTTGTTTTTAAGAAGGACTTGTTTGTTTGGAAATCCAATTTACTTTAAGGACATATGAAGAATTATAGTGCTGTTATGGTAGGGCTATGAGTTAATTGTTAGGTTATTTGATAGTATAATTTCCCCTATTCTAATATGAGAGAGTAAAGTTCAAGGCCAGCTATGATCATGGGCTACAGAGAGGAACAAAACACCCAAAGAATGCCTGCACCTGCAATTTTGCTGACAAACCTGATACTTCAGTTGTTGAAAATCTCTTAATAATGATTAGAGCAGAATTTGGATAATTGTTTTTGTTTGATGTTTAGTAAAGACAAGACTGAGTGGCAGGTACATCGGGCAGCCTCTCATAACAAGTACCATGCAATTATTTCCTTCACTCCAAATTTCAGGGAACAATGTGGGAAAGTAGCGTAATTCTTGGTTTAGAAACTATTAAAGTCCAAACACAAAGTTCTGTGTTCTTTTTTTAAGATTCTTCCTGTCTATTTGGATAATGTGAGCATGTGATAATCTTTGAAGTTTTTTTGTTTATGTATTTAATTGTATAGGTGTCACTGTAAAAACATTGTAAAATATTAGCATTTTACCTCTTCTAAATTAAACATATGATTGTCATAATAATAATTAAATACATAAATATTTTGATTACTAATTTAAGTACTATTATTAAATATATACTATATTTTCTGCATTTGATTACGATGCATGTAATCTCTATATAGTAATCAAATATAGAAAATATAGACCTGCTTTAAATCTCATCTAAAAGGATCAACTATTCAATCACTTGGACTTGAATGAAACCTGAAAATTATCTTAGTCAAAGGATTGTGGAAATAAAAGTTTTTGTGGAAAAAGTCACCGAGCAAATAAAATGAGATAAACATTTAAAAAATAAAACAAAAAAAATCAAAAGTAAAAGATATTTCAGACCCTTATTCAAATAAAAATAACAAAAAAGATTAAAATATACTGAAATAAAACATGACTGACTTAATAACACATAAAACTTATACGATATAAGATAGAAGCATAAAAACATAAAAATGATTTCATACCAAAGCCTTAAAAATAAATATTAATGAAAAAGAAAGAATTGAAAGACTTTTAACCTCCTTCTATCAATCTTTGCACTATTTCCTTCTATAAATAAAATTTTTAAGAGTATGAAATTATGCAAATGAAAATATCATGGCCATTTTAAAATAAAATACCCTTAAAGTTTTGATTCTATTTTTATGTAACTTATATAAAGAGGAACATATTAACTAATGTGCCAGGCTGGTAGCATAAAATAAAATCAGTTTCTGTAAATTACTCTCCAAGAAAACTTAAGGAAAAAAGACTGTTTTTACCTTAACACAAGGAGAATTGCATTATAGTTGTGACCTGGGGTTTAGGATGGTACAAGAATGACTGCATTGTAAAGCTGACCAGGCAAGTGTCTGTTTCTCCGAGGCTTGTAAATGCTGGGGTTGCTCTGTCATGCAGCCCATTTTCAGTTCCCTGGACAGATCCATCACACTTCCATGCCACCTCAACTGTGTCCGTTCAAATGACTCCCCAAACAGCCTCTGGACTGCCCACTATAAAAGATGGATTTATTTCTCAATCTCCTTACATCTAGGATTGGTATGCAGTCAGATCCTTTTTATTTAATGTGGAACTTTTCAGATACAGTTAGCTTTGCTGTGATACTTGTTTTGAAAACTCAAATTTATTCCAAATTGATAGATAAGAAATAATTAAAGCATAACATAAATTTTGTATCTTGACTATATGTAATTTTTCTACGCTGGAAACACTAGGTGAATGCAAAAAAATGCATCCAGTTGAATGTAGCTATGTAGAAATACACCAAACACATACATGGTCATCTCAAATATCTACCAGTTACCTCTGTTTGCTACCTGTCTTTCAGACACTCATCCACATATTTTTTTATTATTTCAAAATTTTTACGGGGGTACAAACATTTAGGTTGCATACATTGCATTTGTATCACCTGAGTCAGAGCTACAAGTGTGCCCATCCCAGACTGTTCACACCGCACCCATTAAACGTGAATTTACCCATCCTCTCCTCCCCCCCTCACTTGCCCAATCCCCAATGAATGTTATTAATACTTCCATATATGCATATAAATATTGATCAATTAATACCAATTTGATGGTGAGTACATGTGGTGCTTGGTTTTCCATCCTTGTGATACTTCACTTAGTAGAATGGGCTCCAGCTTCAACCAGGATAATACAAGAGGTGCTAGATCATCATTGCATTTTTGTGGCTGAATAGTACTCCACAGTATACATATACTACATTTTATTAATCCACTCATGTATTGATGAGCACTTGAAGTGCAGCTCATTCACATCTGATGTTACAACCTTCCCTCCCATTTCAAAGTGTCATATTAATTGTAGTATTTATCTATTTCTTAAGGATTAACCTATTTTAAAATTTACTATTTCATGTTATTTCATGTTATAACAGAATTAACCATATTACCAAGAATAAAATGAACTCTATTGCATTTTATAATTGTTTTGGAGTTTTCACAGAGTAAGAGATATTGGAAACTGTACATGAGATTTGGAAAAAAATGACAGTGCTTTTCTATAGAAAATTCCTTTAGTAATTGTACTTTATAAAATTATTGTCATTAGTTCCTAACTATTCATATGCTTTCAAGTCTTTACAATCTATTGTCATCATGGAAGTATAAAAGGAATCTGAAATAGTAAAAAAGGATTCCCTCAAAAATATATTTTCACAGTTTGTTCGATCTTATTGAAGCAGAGCTTATTTTCATTGAGATTTTGCCAGTGCAAAATCCTAAGAAAATCTCTGAATACTCCAAAATAAAAATAAACATCTGTTTAAGAGATTTATTGTACAGCATGGTGACTATTAGTTAATAGCAATATACTGTATTTTTGAAAAATGCTGAGAGTGGATATTAAGTATTCTCATGACAAAAATAACTATGTAAGGTAATACTTTAGCAAGACTTAATCATTCCATAATCATAATGCATATGAACTTCAAAACATCATGTTGTACATGATAAATACATACAATTTTATCTGACAATTTTAAAAAAGTAAAATAATAAAAAATAAACTAAAAAGTTGAATTTTTAAACATTTATAGCAAATTCATCCACATACTACCCAATATTCTGAAATATTTTATGTAAATCTTTAAGCTCTTACTCCTGTTTATTTATAATTTAAAGGTTAGCCATGATACTTGCCAGGCCAGCTATCAAACAAGGATTTAAAAGCATTTTTAGGGATTTTTTTTAACTTAATATTTAAAAAGTGATTGAGGAATCACTTCTGAAATGATGTAGTAAGGACCTCCAATCTGCTCTGAAATAAAAGCAACAGGAATACTGGCAAAAATTATTAAAATCAACTTTTGTAAAACTCCAGAAACTGCTTACAACAATCTTTTTATTCAAACAAATAGCTGAATCTCAGTAAGAAAGTGAAATTTGTTTCGTTTATCTTACCCTAATCTCATCTGCTCTCTCCAGCTCCATGGGACCCTTGAAAACCAGCAGTCTCACAACTATAGTAGCTGTGAAAACCAGTATAACAGCAGTTACTGGAGGATGCAGAGCAGGTTTAGACCTCTCCCAAAGCCCCATTTTCATAGAATTATCTGGTAGTTTGCTAAAAAGCTCCATTCTCAAGGTTTCTCTATTTGACTTGATTCAGAACTTGTTACATGCAAAAAGCCCTGTACCAAAACATTTGTCAAAAATCAATGGTGATTGTCAAACATCACAGATGCCTAAAGTATCATGCCTGTTGGGACTAACATGGGGCTGACCAAAACTTAAAAGGGAAAACTGAGAAATATAATATCTATAGAAGCTTTGAAAAGCTTTAATACATCCTTGAGAATCTAGTCATGCCCATGTGCAGAGCTTTGTGCCCATGTGAAGGTTCTAATCTCTCACATTTGGCTGGCCTTGCGACTCCATGCAAGCAGTAAGTGACTGTTGAGAAAGACCTGGAAACAGCTTACCAGAGCATTGAATGTGCATCACAACACATACAGAGACCCTCAGCAAGACTGAGAGACTTAATGTTTCACATTGTTTTTGGAAATCCATGTCTAATCATTAGCAGGCCACAGAGCTAAGCTAAGAGAAAGATTTTAGTGACCACACATGGAAATGAATACAGATTTTACAGAATTAAGCCAAAAAAATCACTAAATAAGCAATCATCACCAATGGTGACAACAATGAGTAACAACCACTACAACAAACCCCAGGGAGAGGGGCTCTGATTACATTGGTTAAAATGTTCAGGTTTCAACAAAAAATTTCAAAATATGCAAAGAAACATGAAAATATGACCCATACACAAGGAAAAAAAGTATAGTCAATAGAAACTATTCCCAAAGAAGTCTAGACATTTGACTTACTAGTATTTATATCAACTATTTTAAATATATTCAAAGAACTAAAAAAAGAATTTCTAAGGGATTAAAAGAAAGTATTAGAATATTATCTCAAAAAATAGAGTTGATCAATAGGAGATATAAATTATTTTACAAAGAACCAAATAGAAATTCTGGAGTATTAAAGTAAGTTAACTGAGATAAAAAATTACTATACAAATTTTAAGATTAGATGTCAATTTCTGTATAAAAAAAGTAGCTGAGAACTTGATAGGAATTGAGCTTATATAGGGATAAGGATTAATCTGTATATAAAGAAGATAGACTAATGGCTGAGAAACATATGAAAAAATGCTCAACATCTCTAATCATCAGGGAAATGCAAATCAAAACCACAGTGAGATATCACTTATCTCCAGTGAGACTGGCCTTTATCAAAAGCCCCAAAATGATAAATATCGGTGTGGATGCAGAAAGATAGGAACACTCATACACTGCTGGTAGGACTAGTACAACCTCTGTGGAAAGTAATATGGAGATACCTCAAAGAGCTACAAGTAGAACTACCATTTGATCCAGCAATCCCATTACTGGGCATCTATCCAAAAGAAAAAGAAGACATGTTTATAGCAGCACAATTCACAATTGCAAAGATGTGGAATCAACCCAAATGCCCATCAATACATGAGTGGATTAATAAAATGTGGTATATGTATACCATGGAGTTCTAATCAGCCACAAAGAACAATCATGATCTAGTACCTTTGTATTATCCTGGATAGAGCTGGAGTCCATTCTACTAAGTGAAGTATCACAAGAATGAAAAACAAGCACCACATGAACTCACCATCAAATTGGTATTAACTGATCAACACTTAAGTGCACATATAGTAATAACATTTATCGGATGTTGGACAGGTGGGAGGGGGGAGGAGGGAATGGGTACATTCACACCCAATGGGTGTAGTGTGCACTGTCAGGGGGATGGACATGCTTGAAGCACTGACTCGGGTGGGGCAAAGGCAATATATGTAACCTAAACATTTGTACCCCTGTAATATGCTGGAATAATAAAAAAAAAGGAGGAACCATTTTCCACCATTCCTTGGCAAAAAGCGAAAAAAAAATAGAGAGAGAGAGAAAAAGAAAAATTAATAAGATACCGTGTCAAAGGGTATGGCGATATAAGCTTCCCTATCTCCTGTGAGTAGGCAAGTAGATTGCTACAGTAGATACTGCTAACCTGGCAGTATCTGTCAAACGCAAATACCTTGAGCAGTACTACTTTTGTGAAACTATCCCACAAATGAAAGAATCAATATATTAAAACAAAGAATATACTTATACCAAAAAAAGTATTCGATGTTGATCTGAAATAAAATTTTTTCGGAGTGTCCTGCATTTTTTCTGAAAACGCTATTGTTGATGAGGATAAAAAAATAAGCTTGACAACCAGTTGTAAAAATTTGTGTGTTTGCATGATGTGTGCCAAATCATTGCTCTACAATGGCTTATATATATATATATATATATAATAAATATATAATAAATTATATAGTTACATATAATTTATATATTTATTAATATATTATATAATTTTTATATTATACATACATAATAAATTATATATAATTTATAATAATATATATATATGAGAACTTTCAACTTCAAAAAAGAGGGGAAATACCATACAGTGAATTTTCAAATGGCTATTTCTACTATGACCTAAACTTTTAAAAATATAGAAACAGAGCAAACTTTTAAATGAAATCTACTCTTCATTCTTACATGGCCAGTACCAGTGATAGGATGTAAGCCTTTAATCCTACCTTCAAGTTTTCCAGAATGTTTTTTGAATACTATTCTGGACTTATTTTGAATAGGACACATATAGTTGGACATTTAGGGGGTGGAAACATTTATAGACACATTTTTTCATTATATACAACACCAGGGAACATTGGATAATACTTTTCATCCTGAGGCCTTTTTCTAAACATTTGCTGTAATTGCAAATGTCTCATCTTTCTTTTAACTCATTGCATATAATGATGGGCATTACTCTGCTAATTAGTAGAATTATTTACCATGGACAATATAAAAATTGTCTTTTTGTTGTCTTTTGGGAATACTGGGAAATGACTGATATAGCAAGATTCACATTTGCCTACTAACTCTGTTAACCCTCTAATTTTTTTTATGGAGCCATTAAAATATCACAATCCAAACAACTTGTATTTGTCTAGGCACAAGCGAAGCTGTTTGAATATTATTGAATTAATAATAAGACAATGCTTTTCAGCTATTTTCACTTTGAGATTCAATTTTATTAAGGGAATATAGGGAGAGACATATAGATCCATTTCAAAAAGTGTCTTGCCTTTTCATACATTTTAAACTGGTGCAGTAAAGATAACTGCAACTTTTTAGAGCATCATGGTATCGTTTAAATTGTTATTGGAGATTTGTAATTTAATTTGTGTTATTTTTATTTTATTTCAATTTACATAACTGAAACTGATTTTACCATGGAATTGAAACAATGAAAATTGTTATAGGGATCATCAAATCTATCATGTAACAAAATGTGTTTGCCAGAATTCTACTACTTAAATATTTTGACCATGGGACCTATTTATGAGCAATGTATGTTAAAATATGATTTAAAAACTATACTAGAAGACATCCTTTGGTGAATATGAATTTAACCCAACTTTTTCTCCCATTCAAAATTGGTTATAGTATTAACTATTTTAGTACTGTTAGTACTATCACCATTTTTTCATTTCCTTAAGGTGGAATCTTTATGTTGTACTTACTAATGCAGAAAGACTAATTCTTACAATCACATTCTGTCCATTGATTAATTTTCCAATTCTATTGAGTCAATTTTGTAGAATATACACATACAAAAAGTCATAAAATTTTTTCTTTCATTAAGAGCATAATAGGTATCACATTCAGTACAAGGTGCTAATTCTAGGGATAAAATTACCCACTATTAGTATTTGAGACTATACTAATAGAATGAAGGTATATATTACATCATCAAGAAACAACCAACATAAAAGGTAGCCAATGTAAATAAACTATATATTGTTGGATATATCAACTGAGAATTTAGAAGCATGATTATAAATGTTTATTCAACACTATCAGAGGGAGGGAGACCTTAGCTAACAAATACAAAGAGTGAAGGCCATGTCAAGCAGACTTTTTATTTTGAAGTTTCAGTTTCTATCACCACTTGGATATGTCTATTTCAGTCCTAACTTTACCAAATTTATGCCTGATTATTAATTGATTTCCCATGTATTTGGACTTGGAACTATAACCCTAGTGCAATTACAAGGTTACATACCTTATTCATGGGGCTTCTCCCATCCATTGCAGCTGTTTTTTGTTTTTTGTTTGTTTGTTTTCTCTGGATCTTACACTGGTCTCCTGATTTTGTTTTTCAGGGCTTGATCTCTTTGGGTCTTGAAACTGCAAAACTATGACCAGATTCCAGGAGATGATAATCCTACTAATATGTCCTTTAGGTCATGACAAGGCTGCCTTACTTCCCTACTAATGCTACTATACTACAGCAATCACTTGAGACTTTTTTTTTTTAACTCAAAATGATCAAACTGTCATATACTACATGTATTTCAATTTTTCTCTTAAAAACAAAAAAGAACAAAAGAAAGAAATCAGAAACCAAACCAAATAATAACAACCAAAACCAACCAATTTATTGTTAGCTCTTTTAAGTCCTCATTATCTTATTGGTTTCTATTTTTGCATAAAATATTACTCAAAAATTCAGTGGCTTAAAAGAACATACATTTATTATCTCACACAATTTCCAAGGGCAGGACCCTTGGAGTGGGTCAGCTAGTTGGTTCTGGTTTAGAGTCACTCACCGGGTGGTAGTGAAAATATTGGTAGAGACTGTAGTCATTTGAAGGCTTCACTGAGGGTGGAGAATATTGAAGGAGACTCACTCCCATGACTGTTGAATAGAAGCTTCACTTTCTAGCCAGCGGTCTGCTGGAGGCCTCAATTTCTTCCAATGTAAGCCCTTCCAAAGCATTGCTCAAGTCGTGACAGCTAACTATCGCCAGAGTAAATGACTCAAAGAAAAGGAAATTTAGGCTCCACCTCACCAAGGGAGAAGTATCAAAGAATTCATAAGCATATTTTAAAACCATTACACCCTCTAGAACTTGGAGTGCTACAGCAGACTCTTGGTAGCTCTCTCTGACCTTAACTTTTCTTTTTAAAACTGAATTGATAGAGAGTAACCAATTTACCTTAATCATTTTCTTTTCTAATATTGCTTACCTGCTTACAGACTTACAAGTTTCCTGTAACTTGCATCAAGTTGACTTCAGTGTCTAATTTCTAATGCTGCCCATAACCTTCTTCTAAAGTATAAGTACTAACTTATATCATGAACTGATTCTTGTTATAAAATCCCATTTTCCATTGAAACATTCTGGAATCCAGATAGGACAATTTCCATGGGGAACTGCAAAAATCATACTCTTCACCTTTTATCTTAATATCACACCCTTCCTTCCTTTCCCTTTCACCCCTCAAATCTTCCTGTTCTTCCAGGACTAGCTCCATAAGATCTCATTTACCATTCCCTCACTGACCTCACTTACCACCTCTCTCCTCTGAATCCACATTGCAGTTGTCACAAGTGCTGTTTTTTTAGTACGGGATTGTTTCTTTTATGTTGCATTGTTCCCTCCAAGTGTATCATAAGCTTCTCAAAGCGAGGAACCGTTCTTTATCCTTTTTAATTTCCAGAGATCCTTACACGATTTGGGAGATATAAGAAGTAGTCAACAAATTTTTGCTGTTTTATTTATCTTGAATGTAGGATTAAAGGGTGTTTTTGATAGACTTTATGTTATGATACTTAAAAATATAAGGAAAAAATCTTACTATTCTTTCTATATATGTATTCCTTATTTTTTCTTTGCTTAATATAGAAATTCAAACTGTCCATACAAAGGTCGTCTCATGATTCTAGATTTAGCTTAGCATTGGAAAATAACTTATGGTAGCAAAAAAATCTATTTCCAAGTATAAAATACACAATATTAGATTTTATCTTGTTTGTGATTAAACCAAAATAACTTTTTTTGGTATCACTTTTCTTTTTCTTTATTTTTATTATTTATTTATTTAGTTAGTTATATATTTTTATGTTTTTATGTACCAATAAAACTTCATTTGCAAAAACAGGCAACAGATCAAATTTGGCCCATAGGCCATATAATAAGTCCTTTCTGGAGGTATGAATATATGATGGGCTATAATCTTTTTTTTTTTCGCAAATACAAGCATGCTTTCTTTTTAAAAAAATTTTTTTATAGATTTAAGGGGTACAGTGTAGTTTTTTAAATCTGTCTGTTTCTGATGGGGACAGGGCGTTATTTATTTTTTTATTTCAGAATATTATGGGGGTACAATCATTTAGATTACATACATTGCAGTTTTGATACATGGATATATTAAATAGTGGTGAAGTGTGGGTTTTGGTGTACTCATCACCTGAATAGTATACATTGCACCTAATGGGCAATTGTTCATCTTTCACTCCCCTCCCGGCCTCCCATATTTTGGAGTATTTAATGTTTATTATTTCACTTTGTATGTCCATGTGTACCCATTGTTTAGCTCTCACTTATAAGTGAGAACGTGCAGTATTTGACTTTCTATTTCTGAGTTATTTCACTTAGGATAACTGCCTCCAGTTCCATCAATGTTGCTACAAAAGATATGATTTCGTTGTTCATATCACTGAATAGAATTCCATGATATATATATATACATACATACATACATATATACACACACATACATACACATACACACACACACACCACATTTTCTTTGTCTAATCATCAGTTGATGGACACTTAGATTGATTTCATGACTTAGCTATTGTAAATAGTGCTGAAATAAACATATGAGTGCAGGTGTCTTTTTTATATAATGATTTATATACATATGTATATATATACACACACACACACACTACATTTTCTTTATCTAATCATCAGTTGATGGACACTTAGATTGATTTCATGACTTAGCTGTTGTAAATAGCGCTGAAATAAACATATGAGTGCAGGTGTCTTTTTTATATAATGATTTGTTTTCCTTTTGGTAGATACCCAGCAGTGGCTTAGCTGAATTGAATGGCAGTTCTAATTTTAGTTCTTTGAGAAATCTCCACACTGTTGTCCATAGAGGGTGCACTAATTTACATTCCCACCAACAGTGTATACATTTTCCCTTTTCTTCATGTCCTGAACAACATCTGTTGAATTTTGACTTTTTATTAATAGGCATTCTGACTGGTGTAAGACGGTATCACATTGTGGTTTTAATTTTCATTTCCCTGATGATAGTGATGCTAACCATTTTTCATATGTTTGTTGGCTGCCTGTATGTCTTTTTTTGAAAAATGTCTGTTTCCCCAATCCTATTAACATAGTACTGGAAGTCTTAGGCAGAGCAATCAGGCAAGAGAAAGAAATGAGTCATGAAAATTGAAAAAAAGGAAGCTAAAATATCTCTGTTTGCTGATGATATGATCTTATACCTAGGAAACCCTAAAGACTTCTCCAAAAAAAATCCTAGAGTCGATAAAATGACTTCAGTGAAGTCTCTGGATGCAGAATCAGCATACAAAATTAGAAACATTTCTATATATCAAAAACAATCAAGCTGAGAAGCAAATCAAGAAGGAAATCCCATTTACAACAGCTATAAAAATACCTAGGAATACTTTTAACCAAGGAGGTGAAAGATAACTACAAGAAGAACTATAAAACACTGATGAAAGAAATTATAGATGACAAACAAATGGCAATGCATCGCATGCTCTTAGACTGGAAGAATCAATATTGTTAAAAAGACCATACTGCTCTAAGCAATTTACAGATTCAATATAATTTCTATCAAATTATCAACATAATTTTTCACAGAATTAGAAAAACAATCCTAAAATTCATATGAAACTAAAACAGAGCCTGAATAGCTAAAGCAATTCTAAGCAAAAAGAACAAAGCTGTAAACATTACATTACCCAACTTCAAATTATACTATAAGGCTATAGTAACCAAAACAACGTGGTACTGGCATAGAAATAGATAAAATGGAACAGCTAAGAGAATCCAGTAATAAATTCATGTACCTACATCCAACTGATTGATGATAAAGTCAACAAAAATATACACTAGGGAAGGGACAATTCACTATTCACTAAATGGTGCTGGGAAAATTGGCTAGCCATATGCTGAACAATGAAACTGGACCATATCTTTCATTATATACAAAAATTAATTCAAGATGGATTAAAGAGTTAAATGTAAGACCTAAAACTATAAAAATACTGAAGATAAGCTCTTCTGAACTTTGGCCTAGGCAAAGAATTTGTAACTAAGTCGTCAAAAGCAGACACAACAAAATCAAAAATAGTCAAATGGGACTTAATTAAACTAAAAAGCTTTTACACAGCAAAAGAAATAATCAACGGGGAAATAGACTATCTAAGCATGAGGGAAATATTTGCAAACTATACATATGAGAAAGGACTAATATCCAGAATCTACAATGAATTAAAACAATTCTATAAGAAAAAATGGCATTACCATTAAAAAATGGGCAAAAGACATGAACAAATAATTTTATTTTTATTTTTTAAAGAGATGAAACCTCGCTCTGTTGCCCAGGCCAGAGTGCAGTGGCGTGATCATAGCTCATCACAACTTCAAACTCCTGGGCTCAAGTGATCCTTCCACCTCAGCCTCCTGAGTAGCTGGACAGCAGGCATGTGCCACCATGCACAGCTAATCACTTTTCTTAAAGATATAGTTATTAACAGAAAGGAAAAATAATGAATATATTATTACTTCTATTTGCTATGGGCACTTAAAATGTAGAACAATTTTATTTTTAGAAAGTATTAATTTTAATTCTGTGCAAAATGTCTATTTCTCTAGAGTCTTTTTGAGAAAACCTTTGCAAGTACAATAGTTTCTTGTAGTATTATTTCTTAGAAAAATGTTGTATTAAATACTGTATTTCATATTTTCACTTCTTACTTTTTAAATTTTTTAAACCTCCTCTATGTAAGTGGTAATTGTAGAAAGGAACACTTTTTTGACATAACATTGGTTTTAAATTACTTTTATAATGAAACATTTCAAATATAAACAAAAATGATGAGAAGAATATAATCAACCTCCATTTACTTATCACTCAATTTCAACAATTATCAACATGTTGCTAAACTTGTTTCATCTTCATATGCTCACTGTGTGGTGAAGACACTGTGATTATTCCTACAATGCACTTTTATTGTTGATCCAAATGTTTGCTGAGTTATGGAATTTTTAAAAGATGAACCTTCTCTCTCCTATGACTTTATGAAGTAGAATGTGAGAACTGATAGCCTCACACCTTAACCTCCTTACCTCCAGATAAGGACATGGTATCCTGGAGAGATTCAATTTCTACCTTTCCTATGGTCAAATAAATGGTTTTGTAAAGTTTGAAGGAGAGTCTAGATTTCCTGCCATCTTATTTTTTGCTTCCTATTTGATCACTAGCTTTAGAGAACTTACTCAGCAGAAAGTAGACTTGGAAATACGGAGGGGACATCATTGAGGACACTTTGCTGTAGTTGCCTAAGCTCCCCACCCCAGCTCTGTCCTTCAATCAATGGCCTACAAAAAAGTTAAGTACATGTCCTATGAACAGAAGGTTTTCAAAAGAAGATAGACAAATAGTCAATAAACATACGAAAAAATTCTCAATATCACTAACCATCAAGAAAATTCAAATTACAACCACAATGAGATATCACCTTACCCCAGTTAGAATGACATTTATTGAAATGTTCAAAAACAATAGATGCAGAAAGGAACATTTATGCACTGTTGATGGGACTGCAAATTAGTACAACATCTATGAAAAACAGTATGGAGATTTTTCAAAGAACTGAAAGTAGATCTACCATTAATCCAGCAATTGCACTACCGGGTATCTACCCAAAGTAAAAGAAGTTGTTTTTTTTCAAATAGAAACCTGCACTCAAATGTTTATTGCAGCACAATTCACAACTGCAAAGATGCAGAATCAACCCAAATGCCCATGAATTCATGAGTGGATTAATAAAATGTAGCATATACATATACCATGGATTATTACTCAGCCATGAAGAAGGATGACTTAATGCCATTTGCAACAATATGGATGGAACTGGAGATCATTATCCTAAGTTAAATATCTAAAAAATAGAAAAATAAACACCACACGTACTCACTATTAAATTGGAACTAACTGAGCACACATGAGCACACATGTACATAAAGGGAAGTATAACTAAGCAGAAGTCAATCAGGGAAGAGGGGACAGGTGGAAACCTACCTAAAGAGTATAATTAACACTCTCTGGGTGATGGGGACACTTATAATCCTGACTCAAGCATTACAAAAGCCATCCTTGTAACCAAAAACATTTGTATCCCCGTAATACTTTGAAATTAAAAAAAAAATAGACAAGTACATGTCTTATTCTCTTCCCTTGTTTGTGACCTGTTTTCTATTTTGGGTAATATTTTTCCAGTTGTATTTGGTATTTTTTTGTTATACAATTGTATCATTTCTAAATCATAATCATTCATATCCACTTTAAATTATATACCTATTATTTTTCTCAATTCTAATTCCATCAGCTGGCATCTCCCAATAATGCTAAATAAGACAATATCTTTCTTTTGTTTTCAACTTTATTTTTATTATTTAGACATTAAAACTGATGCTAGATTCATACATACATAGCTACAGAAGTGTTTATTCTTCATATTTTATTTGAAATTTTCAGTTGAGTATGATATTTTTATTAACTCCTTTTTAATATCCATGGAATTTATTATATGATTTAATATTTAAATTTAGTGAATTGTATATTTAAACTGTTGTCACTGCATTTCTAGTATAATACCTGTTTTTTCATTGAATATTATTTGCTCATTGCATTGATGAAATAGTTTTGCTAATGTTTATTTTTAATATTTACATTAATATTTGTAAATATGATTTGTATATGGTTTTAAAATATTGTCAAAAATTTTACTATTTAACAAGAATTTATACAGCACTATGCACTCGACATTGGTCTAAATGCTTCATAAATGTTAGCTTAATTAAACCTCCTGATAGATCTATGAAGATAATAATATTTTCATCTTCATTTTGCAAATCATAAACTGGAAGCACAGAGAGATGACATATAATAATTCCAATAAAGTTAGTTGAAGATAGATTTTGAACCAAGGAGATTCACAAATGAAACAATAATAACAGAGACTTTTTTCTTTCTTTCCACATACATTTGGCAAACTTACTCTGCACAATTACTTGGTGTATGTTTGGAGATAATAGTTCATTGACAATTTTGTGAAGACAATGAGCATATTTACATTTTCACACTGAAAAAACCCTGTTTCACTCAGATTTTCAAGTTTACTTTTATACATATAAAAAATTAATCCCATAAATATTTCTGTTCTCTGTGCCCTTGATTATTTCCACATTCTCATTTTTATATTTTGTGATTGACCTTTCATTTTTATTTTTTGAGTAGGTTCGCTAATGATTTATCTAGCAGGTAATTTCTCTGCAAAGAACTATCTCTTGGTTTATTTATTAGTCTGCTGTTTTCTACTGATAATTTTAAGCAGCAAAATTTTAATTTAACCTGGAGAAAGTCCTGATCCTTCTCCTAGCTCTCCCTCACTATATATATATATAAATTTTATATAAACATATATTTATATAATTTTATGTATATTTATGTGTATATGTATATACATGTATATTTGTACATATGTATATTTATATATGTGTATTTAATGTATTTGTATACTTAATATGTGTATATTTAAATCTATCTCTTCAGTTTAGGTCAGCTTCTTGCAACATTTTCCACTGTTTTACTTTCTTCTGTGGTGCATATATGACTATTATGTAATTAACTATCTATAAAGTCTTGGCCACATTTCCCCAAGTAATATATCCTACCTCCTGAGAAATCCAAAGAGCCCCTGAATCTACCTTTAATGAACTGCATATGTGTACCAATAATTAATGAGAAAATTATAGCAGTTACTTAGGCCATTTTCTTTATCCCAGTGCATTTAGAGTATAGCTAATCAACAAATATTTAAGGGAATTGTCATCCACAGTTTTTAAAAAAGCCTAATATACATATTCCTAAAACTTATCAATATTTGCAAGTTTGGGGGTGACCCTCACAGTCTTGTACACAAAAGCAATAATCATCAAGTTGCCCTGAGATTTTCTTCGGTTTGCTTGTGATGTCCCTGCATTAGCATGATGAACTTGAATCATAAGACTTCTAAAACAAACATTTGATCCCAAGAAGATTTTGATTCCCAGTGATTGTTGATAAATTCCAAATGGTGCTAGTTGATATGAATATGATTTCAGAGTTTGTGTTTACTATCTATGTGTGGCATTCTTCAAGGAAATCCAGCATATTCTATTCTTATCAAAGAATTATTTCAAACTCACATTTCCCAATGTTTCTAGTACGGTACCGTAAGTAGTTGAGGGTTAACTTTGTCCACAGCCCTTGTGAAAACAATTACACCATCTAAATATTGAAACTCTTTACACATTTTGTATCATCAATCGCCATTTCACAGACAGCTGGAATTATGGGGAAATCATGTAAAATTAATTGAACTCTAAAGGGTATGGTGAAAGCAGTGTTTACTCGACATCAATAAAAAACAATCATGCTCATTCAAATCTAGTACTAAAATCAGCTGCTCTCTAGCAAATGGTTTAATTTGTCCTGCATTTGGTGTACAGTGTCCTGATCCATTTTAGGGCAGGTATTGCAAGTAAAACAAAGCTGTATGAGCACTTTTCCTGGTTTCTAATTTATCATTATAAGGTGACAGGGGATGATGATTTGACAATTATTTTGTTAATGAGAACTCTTTTATGTGCTGTCCTTGATTTGTAAAAAATGTGATTTTTCTAAATGTCTTTTAACACAGCTGAGTTTTTTATAAATCTTCTAGGTTAAAGGATGTTAACACTCCTTATATCCTAGCCAAAGGAAATATTAACCCTACCTTGGGAATTCATTTTGAATCTCTTCCACAATTTAGATATTAGAAAGTCTATAAGTCTAAAGTTCTCAAGGTTTATTTTGAAGTGTGCTGGGGAAACACCCCCAGGACAAGAAAGTCGAATTTGACCCTGTAGTCAAAATGTAGGCTCTAGTCTACAGAGTGAGAAAATGAATGGCTTTTGTGGATTCAGATCTGCATGCTGTTGAATGATCAGGGTGAACAATTTAAAAAAATAGCAGTTTGTTGAAATTAGAGCCTCTATTTTCTGCATACATCACAATTGTGGTCACACAGCAGTGGCAGTATCTATAGATTCTCTTTTCAATCTTAGGTTATACCAAACTGTTAATCACAAAACCAAAGTGTGGGTGAGCTTCTTTATTCAGGTCACATAAGAATAAAACCACTTAGCCTTTCTTGTAATAGGTAGTCCAGATATTTTCATGAAATAAATGTAATGATCCTGTGCAACCCATTGCCAAGACCTATGAAATCAAAAATCTCTTCTAGCTTAACTACCACTTCCCATGGAAAAAGGTACCTATTGTGTATATTTTCTGGTAAGACTTGATAATGGTTTATTTTCTAGAGCCTGTAACCTTTTCCTGATTTCTCCTTAGTGACCTCACCTTCTGAGATACTAGAGCAAGATGCTCTTTTTCATCCTAAGCCCTTCACCTGCATACCAGGCCACAAGTGTTAAAGTAATAGTAATACAAAAAGATCTAACATTTATGCCATTAACTTTGTGCCATGCACAAGTGAAATAAATTCATTTAATCTTCACAAAAATCCTATGAGATTGAGACCCTTATTTTGACCATATTTTGCAAGTGAGGAAACTGACTCAAAGTTTTAACTGGCCAAAAATAACACAGCTAGAAAGTAGTGAGTTTGGAAATCATATACAGGCAACAGACTCCTGAGTGTGTGCTCTTGATCACTGTGTTGTTACACGTCCTGCAATAGCAGATCGGGGTGTGTTCCTTTAAAGAAAACATAGTTGAATCTTGTGTTGTATCCATTCTACAAAACTCTGCCTTTTGACTGGATTGCTTAATCTAGTCACATTTAATGTAATCATAGATATAGTTGGATTTCCACCTGCCATTTACTTTTTTTTTTCTACATCTCACATATTTCCCCCTGTTTATTTGGCTAGTATTTTCTTTTTTTATTAAGAAAATATTTTCTAGTTAATTTTCTTAAATTCTTAGATTCTTGTTATCAGCCCTTTATCAGATGTCTAGCATGCAAATATTTTCTTCCATTCCGTAGGTTGTCTATTCGCTCTAATGATAGTTTCCTTGATTGTGCAGAAGCTTTTAAATTTTATGAGGTCCCATTTATTTATTTTTGTTGCTGCTCTGATTGCTTTGGAGTCTTCTTCATAAATTCTTCGTCTAGGCAGATGGCTATAAGAGTATTTCCAACATTTTGTTCTAGAATTTGTTTTTTTTATTTTTATTTTTTATTTCAGCATATTACACTTCTGCACAGCCAAGGAAACTATCACGAGAGCAAACAGACTACCTACAGAATGGGAGAAAATATTCATATTCACATGTTACACTTATTCACATGTTCTGATAAAGGGTTGATAACTAGAATCTATATAAAACTCAGAAAAGTCAGCAAGAAAAAATAAAACAACCCTACCAAAATGTGGGCAAGGAGCAAAAAGAACAAACTTCATAAATTATATAAAATTCATAATTTCTGATAAATTAAGAAGGAAAGTTCATAGAAGCCCTCAGGTTCAAAGTTAACATTCTATCTAGCCTCTCTCAAACTCCTTTTTGCTTTAACTAAGAGGATTTAAACTCATTGGGGCTTTAGAGCTCAAAAACAAAAATTAATGTATATACTCTGATTGAATCAATGAGTTTATAGCCTAGGGCATATCACTGTTCCAAATTGGATTCTGCTTTGCACCAACAGTTAAAAATAATTACTGTCTGATACATTTGTGAAACTCAGACTGGTCCACAGACTCTGCCTCCATCAGCTTCTCTAGTCTAATTGATTTATCTTGAGTCAGGAACCATCTGAGGATAGTAGGCATACCTGAGCTCATTGTTAGCTTTCGCCGTGAAGATTTGGTATGAGGCCTGAGTTGGGTAAGGAGGACTCTACCTGTTTCTTGCCTCTGTGACCCAGTTGTTAGCATTCGTAATTCTTTTTAGTAGCTTGCTTAAGGTGCAGGAATATTTTTATTTATGGACCCTGACTTGCTTTTATTATTTTCACCCTTCAATTGAGTGTTCTGACCCTGGCCATTGGGTGGAATTCTGCCACTCCCAACAGCTATCTATGATATCGAGTTCACCTTCTGGAACTTCAGGGATCCTGCATCCTCCAGGTTCTACATTTTATCTTGGAGTTCCTCTGCTCTTGAAGTCCCACTTGCTAGAGATTTGCATAAGCTATGACCAGAGACTAGACTCTGCTTACCTGTCCTACTTAACTTCCTGTCAGAACTTGTGGCTGAGTCAGTGCCTGGTACCTTACCTGCCCTGGTGAGTAGATGTAAGACCAGGTCAAGACTCTCTCCCTGTTCAGGTCTCCTGTTTGAAGTGATCAAACACACCACCTGAATTCTTGAACTATGAAAAATTTATTCACTAACTGTCAATCTGCAGACTATTCATGCTGTCAGAATTACAAAAGGTGTGGGAGAAAAAAACCCAAACTGTCATTCTTATTTTCTCTCAAAACAATACTCAAAAGAAATGCTAGATTAAACTAAATATTTTCAAAAAGTCAAATATGAAAAAAAGTCTTTTGCGTAGTCAGCTGAAGACTCTTTGGATGTTTGGAATTTGAATAAATCTTTCCCTACTTTTCAGAATGATGCTATTAGGTTCATTTCAGTAGAAATTATTTCCTACCAAAAGAATGAGCTGAGAGAATCAGATTGCAGATGTGGAATATAGGTTGACCATGAGGTATAAAGGAAGATATTAGGAATATTTTGAATATTTTGTGTGAGGGAGTATATTAAAGATAAGGGTGCACCAAAGAAAACATCTACATCATTTTAGGAAGTGGCCATGATCACTGAGTCTTCTGTGTTGGTTGTCTTAGGCGAGTAGGAGGTAAGAGTGCATGAGAACAGGTTTCCTTTGCCCTGGTCTAGGCTGTATAATCTAGTATCAGCGGTTTGTTTATTTATTTATTTATTTATTTACAGCATATTACAGGGGTACAAATGCTTAGGTTACATATATTGCCTTTGCCCCACCTGAGTCAGAGTTTCAAACATTTCCATTCCTCAGACGGTGGGCACCACATCCATTAGGTATGAATGTACCCATCTCCACCTTCCTCCTCCCCCCTCCCACTTGCCTGACACCCGATGGATGTTACTATCATATGTGCACATAGTGT
>CAUYSK010088486.1:0-12226 GCA_963575035.1 Avahi laniger | reverse complement strand
CTGGAGCCCTGCCCACTCGGTTACCCACTTCCTCTCTCCTTCCACTAGCTCCCACCCCCCAGGCCCAGCCAAACAACCTGAGGGATGCACAGTTGAGAATTATTGCTTCGGAGCCATGCTCCCAGTGCAAGAGCCAAATTTAGACCATGGTAAGAGATCAAACCATTTAATTTTGCTTTCATATTTAATTAATAATAAGTTTTTCTCAATCTAAAAACCTGGAAAACCTAAAAGTAAAAATATCTTTACTGTGCTGTCTACTATATTATAGCAGACAGAATAGTAAAATACCTAGGAAAAAAAATGCCTACATAATATATCAAAGTTAATACAACTTGCAAAGCTTTATTCATCCCGTATGTCTCCTAACTCACCCTCACTAGATGGCACTAGATGACACGGGGCATGGTTTGAGACTTGCTTTTACAGCCTAACTGTCCATTCCTTGAATTTATAGTTACTAAATTCCTTTCTCAGACTATAGCTGCGGGGATATGTAGATAACTCTGCAAAGTCAGAGGGAGCATTTATTACCATTCTTATTGAACCCACGGTATCAAAAACTATAAAATGGAAACAATTGTACTGTAAAATCTCAGGAGCAAAATGCTGACCAATTAATTCTGTGCGTGAAAACTTCTTAACATGCAAGAAAATTAGCCCTGCTATGTTCTCCCCTTAAGACATTGGGAAGTTAAATGCCAAAAAAAACTATGGCAAACAAGCTTCCATCATTGCCAAAACTCCAGATGCGCAAGGAATATTGTCTTTACACAAGCAGAGTATTATTAAGCTCTGTTTGTCTACTGCTCTGTGGTAGATCTTGAGATGACGACACTATTGATATATTTACTACTCATTCTCTTCTCTGTCCCCCACCAAGCGTACAGTAGCAATGAGCCACTAAACTGGGAATAAAAGACGCTGCATTTTTCTCTTTCTCTGCCACCCATTCTTTCCATGATCTTGGGCAGATCATTTGACGTCCCTGAGGTTCACCTTCTTTTAGTTGTAAAATGAGGCTATCAGACTAGATAAAGTTTCTCATCCCTCTGTGCACTAGAAACATAGTGCTCTCCAAAACTCTGCCGAGGCTGACACCAACCATGACCACCTTCTCCTTGGCATCTGCCACGTTGCGTTTCAAGGACAGGAAAGATTGCAAAAGGGGGATAAGGAAAAGATGTGGAATGTGAAATGAAACCCAAGGCAGGTCTAAAATCAGCAACAGGATTTGCAACAGCAGCTAGGTCCACTCTGTTCCTTCTCCTTCCTGCCCCAGATACTCAGATCTGCAAAGAAACACAGGACTAGGTATCGAGGGCCCAAGAAGTCATTACCTCAGATGTCCTTGGTGAAATATAAGACGTGGAGAAAGGAAACCCAGGGAAGCTGTCCCTCACTGCTCATGATTGACATTCTGGTGCTACACTGGGTCTGACCTCCTGAGCAGGTTTCAACCCGTAGCTTGTCTCACAGAATCCCCTTCTTCTTCGGATACATAAGGGAGAGGTGGAGGGCTTTGCAGCTTCATAAAATGGGAATGCATGTGTCACTCAGCCAGTGGTGCTTTTCCTCCTAGTTCCAGGCTAGGTTCTCACCAAGGGAAGGGGCGAAGCAGAAGCCAGAGATGTGGACTTGCGCCTCTGTGGTTTAAGTGCCATTGTGTGCAGGTCAGGCTGCAAGGCGGGGTCTTCTCAGGGACCAGGAGAGGGAGCAAGTCAGGAAACAAATGCCTGGGAAAGAGTCCAGCAAATTCTGATGCCTTAGAACTCAGCTCCTCTCGGAGAGATTAAAACTATGTGAGGCTCCTGAAGCTGGGAAGTGTGAGACAGAGGATTTCAAAGGAGAATAGATGGGAGTTTCATTGATTCTTTGAATAGTCATGGATAAAGCTACATCTTGGTTTTGCCACCCACATGTCAAAGGACAATACTAAAACTTCAGGAAGCATTTATTGTATATCTTCTCTGCCCTAGGCACATGGACGCTGGCCTTCGGGAGCTCAGTGCAGTGAGGATGGTGTACACTGCACACGTACACAGCCAACTGAGCACGAATGCGGACGGTAACAAGAGCTAAGTCAGAGACATGGCAAGGGGCTGGGGAGCCAGAGGAAAGAGAGGTACTTAGCACACTGCTCCCCTTTCCCCGTCATCTGCTGAGTTTTCTGGAATGGAATGTCTCTTTCCCAGAATTCTGGTCATTTGTCTTTGTTTTTCAAATACTTTATCATTGACAAGCACCCTGTTAATGGTCAACAAATATGGAATTGACTGACTGTCATTTCTGATTACAGATGACACTGGGTGAGTGTTACTAACCATGGGGAAGGTAGAGGATGGGAATCCCTTTCCGCCCAAGTCTCACGTGGGTTCTGTTCTCCTGCAACCCTGATCACGCTTGTGCACATCATGTCTTCTTCCTGATGCCTGGTCAATGTCTCTCCCCCTGGGCATGAGAATTTTCTTATGATTTCAGAAGCAGACCCTGAGACATAGAAAAGTGCATTACAATCCTTTCAGAAAAATAATTAGCTACGCTTTCAATGGTGAGGAAGAATTTTGATAGTGGGGGAGACTATTATAGAAAAGTAGATTTTCAGACTTCTTGGGTGATTCTATTTAGCACAAGTTTTATAGCCATGAAGTTATCTCCCATGTATAATCTGCACTGCCTTCCCCAAATCAAAAAACGTTGCCACTGTCCTGCCTTCAATGGAAAAGAGGACAAACTTTGAGATGTCCTACTCAATCACTGTTGACTCTAATAAATATATAGGGTTTGAATTTAGCCAACCTGGATTTGAGCCACAGGTCTGCCATTAACAAGAGGTCACTTTCCTTTCCTGAATCTCTCTTTTCTTTTGTACCTTAATTTTCATCTATAAAATGGGTATAATTGTATCTATTTCATAAGGCTGTTATGAGGACTCTAGGAGAGAATCCATTTAAAACATTTGGAACAGTGCCTGTACATAGAAAACGCTTAGAGAATGTGAACTAGTGTGATAGAATGTACACAATGCATTCTCAGTGTGTGCTCAAAGGCCCCGGGAACGCCTTGAATCTATTCTTCCAAATGATAAGACCCCTACCTTCAAAAAAATTGGAGCTATTAAATTATGGGCTTTGGACACATTTAAAGCATAATATTTTTTTTTTATTTCAAAATATTAAGGAGGTGCAAATGGTTTTGTTACATGGATAGTTTTTATGATGCTTAAGTTAGGGCTATTAGTGGGCTTATCACCTGAATAGTGTTCATTGCACCTGATAGGTAGATTTTTTCTCCTCCTGTCCTCCCCCACTTCTTGGTTTCCAATGACTTTTACTTTTCTCTGTGCCCATGGGTACCCATCTATTAGTTCCAAATTACAGAGTACATGTGGTGTTTGTTTTTCCATTCCTGAGATATTTCACTTAAGATTATAGTCTTCAGTTCCATCCAAATTGCTGCAAAAGACATTAATTCATCCCATTTTATGGCTGAGCGATACTCCATGGTGTCCACCAACAGCGTATAAGTATTCTTTTCTCTCTGCATTCATGCCAGCAACTTTTTTTTTTTTTTTTTTTTTTTTTACTCTTTAATAGTAGCCATTCCAACTGGGGTAAGGTAATACCTCATTATGGTTTTAATTTGTGTTTCTCAGATGATTAGTGATGTTGAGCATTTTTTCATATGTTTGTTGGCCATTCGTCACCTTTTTTGAAAACTTCTGTTCGTGTCTTTTGTCCACTTTTTAATGGGGTTGTTTGGATTTTTTTTTCCTTGTGAAGCCTAATAATTTCTATTGGAGTACTTTTTCTATGACTAACAAACTGCATGATTTGGGGTTTAATCTTGTAAGCTAAGTCAATTTTTCTACAAAGTGAGGACACTAATATGTACCCCATATGTTTCTTGAGAGGCCTGAGTGAGCTAATATAAGCAACTTAGCAAAAAGCTTAAATAAATTAGCCAATCATGGTTCCTGTTTTGCTAGGGAAAATGATTTTTCTTACTGTCCTTATAGATGAGCAGGTATTAAGCAGCCAAGTTTTATACCCACCTTGGGGCAATGTTCTCATCAGCTGTGGCTTATTGGATTGTGAGCAGGCATCTGACTCAAGGTAGCCATGAATTAAGTTGGTGTAAAAAGAAACCTGCCTAAAAATTATGAGTTGGACCAAATACAGACCGTCCCTGGTTTACAACAGTTTTGACTTTAAGATTTCTCAACTTTACAATGGTGCAAAAGCAATACACATTCAGTGGAAATCATACTTCAAGTACCCATACAACCATTCTGTTTCTCACTTTTGGTACAGTATTCAATAAATTACATGAGCTATTCCACACTTTGTTATAAAATAGGCTTTGTGTTAGATGATCATATGCAACTATAGGCTGATGTAAGTGTTTTGAGCACATTTAAGGTTGGCTAGGCTAAGATATGATGTTCGGTAGGTTAGGTGTATTAAATGCATGTTTGACTTAGAATTTTTCAATTTACAATGAGTTTCTCAGGATGTAACCCTATCAAAAATCAAGGAGCGTTTGTTACTTACTTTTGGAAATTTGAATTGGGAAAATACCAAGAGAATTAGCTGTCAACTGCTGAATAACAAAACTGAGAAAGATAATGAAATACAGTCCAGATCATGAGGGTGCATCACAAATTTCAATTATGAATAAGCAAAAGCTATGATCATGAAAAAAGATATACAGAATAGAAGCCAAGAACACCAGCAAGAAGAGAATAGAGCAAATATTTGAAAACATTTTCATTCCTTTAATGATGAAATACTTGAGAAAAGATCCACAAAATTTTGCCACTGACTTTCCTAGAGCAGCCACTTTAAGAGGCTGGGTCAAAATCTGGTTTCTGTTCTTGGTTTCCCATGTAGCTCTCACATCCCTTGTCTATAATATTCCTTCTCCTCCCCCCATCCCCTTCCTTTCTTGATCTAATCCGTATGAGTCTCTGTTTCTTGCAGCTGAACGAGTCTAATTGAAATACAAGCACACAGGAGACCTTCAATAAACCATGGCTATTATTGTTAACTTGAAGATGGATGAGCTTCCATGAATTAAAGCAGTAAATCCCACAAATACAGGAAATGGGATATGGTTAGACAGCTGAAGGGGAATTCCAAATATAAGAGTTTAGGAGCTCTTGAAACTTTAAGAAGAATGGAATGAAATAAGAGTGTCATTTCTTGATCAGTTATAAGTTATCCTGTTTGGAGAAAGAGTGTATGAAGAGAAGGCGTAGGTAGTCAGCACAGAAGAATAAAGTTCAAAGGCCTGATGCTGGTCATGTTTACTTAGAAAGAGAGACAATAAACCTTGGATATGCAAATTTTCTGTCACTGGGAAGTAGCACTATTATGGAGCAGAGGCGATTCTCTGGGTCTCACCAGAGCCAGGTTCAATATCCCTCAAGGCTATCAATCTCCTCAGCTCCAATTTCATGCTCACAAAACAGTTTTTTGACTCCTATTTTGGTTTTCCAAATATTCTTATACTAGAAAATGGAACCAGGGTGGAAGACATGAGCATCCCAATGGCAGAAAAAGAGCATGTTCTTCTGCAAATTAATATGTGGCGTGTCTAGTTTGTATCCTTCAGTGCTTGTGAGTGTCACAGGTAGAAGTGAGTCTCTCTGACTAGGATCAAGTCTAGAAGACTGATGAGGATGAGAGACAAGAATTTTAGGGTGAATTGAACAAGGAAAGCCCTTCTGAGCAACATGTTTGTAGAAGTCTTATAATCTGGTGTAGTATAATAAAAATGTATATACAGTCACACTGTATAGTGATGTTTCACTCAATGATGGACCATATGTATGGCAGTGGTCCCATAAGATTATAATGGGGCTGAAAAATTCGTATCGCCTAGTATTTATCAGGAGTACTTCAAAAAAGTTCACGGAAAATGGAATTAAAAGAAAAATAAAAATTATAAACTTTATTTCTCAACATAAGCTCCACCAAAGTCAAGATACTTTTATAAGCAATGATACCAGGCATTTAGTTCATCCCGAAAGAACTGAGAGGGTCCTGGGAATTTAGCCATGGCAGTGCAGCCTTTTTTGCATCATTAATGAAGAAAAATGGGTGCCCTTTAATGCTTTTCTTTTTTAAGAATAGAAAATAACAAGAAGCCAGAAGGAGACAAATCAGGACTGCCTGATGATTTCTCATTGAAATTCTTGCAAAATTGCCCTTGTTTGATGAGCAGGAGCATCATAGAGAAGGACTCTGCTGAAGCTTTTCCAGGTGTTTTCCTGTTAAGCTTCAGCTAACTTTCTCAAAACACTCTCTTAATATGTTATCATTCCTTGGCCCTCCAGAAAGCCAACAAGCAAAATGGCTTGAGTATCCCATTGGAATGTCCAGGTACAAGTTTAAAGCTGACATGTCCAAAATGGTGCTCATTACTAATTCCTCCTTCCTACTTTCCTCACCTCCATGAGTGATGCTCTCATCCACTGGATCCATTCTGGTGGATGCTCTCATCCACTAGAATAGCCCAAGACCCCCCAGGTCAAGCAACACTAACCCTGTGGCTTCCTCCTCTATCTGCAAATCATTAGCTTGGCCAGAAATATGGTAGGGGCAAAGAAATACAGCTTTCCCCACCACCTTTTCTATCGCCGCTAGAAAAAGTACTGACTCCAGTGTGATGTGATTCAATGATCAAACCAACAAAACTTTTCTTTAGAAATCTCTCTTGTCTCATTCTCTGCAAATGGCCCCTTCCACAACTATTTCCCGGGTGACAGTTCCCCTGTTCCATTCACCCCGATTTCTACAACATTTCTGTGGCTAGCATTAGATAGTGCAGTGCGTATTTATTACAAGTGCATGGTGGTAGCTGCCTTATTGTTTTTGTTCTGCATCTAGATCATTGCCCTGGGGTACCAGTTCAGCTACCAGCCTTTCCCAGGAACAGATGAACAGTCCCGTGGATCACAGAGCAGCTCGCATCATACGGGGCTCTGCAGCTGCCTGTTCGTTATGCATTGTGGTCACGCTCGCCACTAACTGCGTAGGGCAGAGATTCCCTCTTCAAAAACTTTCCACGTCACCGTGCACAGCAGAGCAGTGTTTTGATTTGTCAGGGCAGGCTCCTGTCGCAGCTGGCTGCTCTGGGTCCATTAGGCATTCTCATCACACCAGCGACTTCTCCAATTCCGTGTGCCTGTTCACAGATCTCCTTCGGAACGTGGGTGCTGAAGTGGGAGTGTCACCCTGACCCAGGTAGTTTACCGAAAAATATTCACAGACATACACGCGTGTTAGGAGGAGGTGGGTGTCATTATAGATTCCCATTTCCTCAGATGTTCCTTTTAGTCTGGCCTTAAGAGAAAACACAGAGAACAGTGTATCTTTCAGAAGGTTGGCACTAGCATTGACTATTTCCCAAAAGGAAAGAGGAAAAGGGATCTCGTAAAACTGCACTCTCTCAAATGCAAATGAAGCCAAGACCCATGAGGAAATTAAGATATTACACAATGTGTACATAAAAACTAAAAGGATCTTACTTAGTGTTAAAAACCAAAACCCACAGTCCTCCACAATCTCTTGTGTCCTCTTAAGGCCTTTAACTTGGTTCCTAAATAGAAAACACGCTTTTCCCACAGGTAACTGAGGATACTATATACTTATGCAGCTAGCCTTGCTGTACCTAGACATCAAGGTATGAACAGAGGAAACTGCTTCGATCTCTCTCTGAATCAGAAGGATGCATGCATGCATACACGAATAAGGAAAAAAGATGAGAAAATAAACAACAAATATTGCAAATCCAAAGTCAATGGATGTTATTTTCATTTTTTAAGTACAGAACAGAGCAATCTCTAAAAAGTAAAAGATGATGTAATGTCCTTCATGTGTGTTTGTTAAAAAATATTCAGAAGTCATTTCCTCTGCAATTAATAGTCTTGTGCATATGTTGTTTTTCTTCTTTCTTTCTTTCTTTTTTTTTTTTCTTTTGCCAGTGTGACTGGGGAAGATTCTTGAAAATTGGATGCTGAGTCACAGGGTAAATGGATATAATTTTCTCTAGATACTGCCTCATTCCCATAAATAACCATTGCATGTGCTAACAGCTTAAACCTAATAGCTCAATGACTTAACATGAAGAAGTTTTTGTTTTGTCATTTCAGCTTCATGTTTAGGTGAAGTGCTGAGCCGTTTAATCATTCAGGGACCCAGGCTGACGGGGGCTTCGTGCTTTGTGATTCTGCCATCTCAACACCCAAGTTGCACCAAGTCGGAAAAGAGCTCATGGGAAACTCAGCCAGTTTTCAACGCCCCTTCCACAAGTAACACAGATCAATTATGTCTGCTCATAGCCCATTGACCAGAGCTTGTCACATGAACCCGCTGAACTGCAAGGGGTCAGAATTTGGTGAGCAGTTGCTACGCCCAGCCATTTAATCTTTGAGGTCATGTACCAAGATTTTGCTAGCAGATATTCATCAAAGAGCAATTTACAACAGAAAGGAAAGAAAGAAGGAAGGAAGACAGGAAGGAAAGAAGGGGAACCTGTGGCCTTCTGATCTCAAGATTATTCTTTTTTAAGCACCAATGGAGGTGAGAAAAACTTCATCTTTCTCCGCTGCACCCCTTTTAATAAAAGGACTTGCTCTGTAAAATTTGGATTCGATTAAAAGGCTGCATTTAAGGACATAGAAGGCCCCATGTGGCCTTAAGCCTGCGGGTTCCTCACCCGTAAAAGGTTATTAGGGAGATTAAATTTTTAAAAGAGAATGTGAAGTACTTAGTACTTAGCACACAGCTGGTAATAGAAAACATTCTCTTATTGTTATTTTTTCAGCCATTGAGCTATGCAAAAAAACTACTAACATGGAAGGGTGTTCCCACCATGATTCTGAATGAAAAAGAAGCCTCAAAACTCTTTCCTTAGTATATTATTAATAAATGTTTGTTATCCAAAAAAATCACAAATACGTACATTGGAAAATCTAGAAGGTTCATCAAAATGCAGAGAATGGTCACCTTGGTTGCCTTCAATTTAAACTTGTATGGATTTTTTGTAGTAAATTGACTTCTATGAAGAAGAGAAAGAAATTAAACTTAGATTCAGTGAGCCAAACTACTTGTAAATTGTAAATTATGAGACGCTCCTACAGTTTCATATTTCATAGCTCATTGGGGAGTCTGAAAATATGTCTTCGGTTACACTTATTAAAATGTGAAATTTTATGTTTCAAAAAAGTAGCCTTCCATGCCACAAACATGCACGTCACCTAAGCCCGGAGGCCTTTGGCAGGTCTCCTGGGTTATTTCAGGAGGAACAGTGTACCTGTGGGTAGAGATTTGCATCCAGTCCTCTTTAACTGCAGTGTCATTCCGTAACTCTGCTGCCCCTTATTTTTGCTGACAGCTTCCCATGAACAGCTGCAGCAGACACATCCCATCACTGTGTATGTGGTACTCTGCCTTCAGAGAACTTTCTGCCTGTAAGTGACCCAAGAGAAAAACGTGTTGGCATTCTCTGTGGCATTTGTGCTTCAATCATTCCGTGACTGTGCTCCTACCACCTAAGAGGTTACAGTCCCATGCCCGTGCCATGAAATACTATTTTGGGTTTAACTTTAAAGTCCTTCCCTGCCAGAATGGTAGACTCTGAAACTTTTATAAGTAAATTAAGATTCACCTCTATCTTTTTTTTTTTTTTGAGACAGAGTCTCACTCTGTTGCCCAGACTAGAGTGCCATGGCATTAGCCTAGCTCACAGCAACCTCAAACTCCTGAGCTCAAGTGATCCTCCTGCCTCAGCCTTCCGAGTAGCTGGGACTACAGGCATGAGCCACCATGCCTGGCTAATTTTTTATATATATTTTTAGTTGTCCAATTAATTTCTTTCTATGTTTAGTAGAGACGGGGTCTCTCTCTTGCTACACTCCTATCTTTATAAAAGCATGCACTAGCTTTCCCAACTGGCAATTTTAGTATTTTTATTGAATGAAGATGACCTAGTATTTCATATGCCACTGCTAAGAATGACACAATTCTCAATAGCTGAAGTTATGTCATTTAATTGTACACATTTTTCAGAATATGATTTGTTATATGAGATAAGGAGTAATAAAACTGAAAGCTTTTTTTCCATTTTGAAAAGGGGAGTCCCTTACAGATACTCCTATACACAACTCTGATTCCCTATTAGCTCATAATTTCTTCTACGACACAAAATAATGATAAATTATAATATTTAGTATCTATTAGGCATCTTCACATGTACCTCCTATTTGCTGCTCTTTTTTTTAATATACATCTTCCTCACTATCTTGTAGGTGCCTTTGAGGCAGCATCATTTCTTCTCCTTCTCATAATCATCATCTACTATTACAGGAAGCTCATACTTTTGGGTGATCAGAAAGATTATTCACTGATCATGAGAAAGTCAGTCCATATTTAACAATTTAAAGATTGTAAGGAACCCCAAGACACATCAGTTCTAGTTTCAAGTCTGAAATAAAATGATCTTATAATTTTTAAGTTATATTGTAGCAAAGAGGACACTAAACTGAAAGTTAGTCTCCGGTTCTGCTAGAAATTAGCTATATGATCTTGGGAAGGTTATGACATCTCTGGGTCTTATTTTTTCCTCATTATTAAAATTGGAAAAGTTATAAAAAATGATCATTAGAATTATTCTCATTTCTAAAACTCTGTGGTTCCACATGCATTTGGGTTCCCAAGGATTAGCTCTGACAACTAAGTTTTAAAATTTGCGTAGTAAAACTTCAGCTGAACGGACATAACCCCATGTATGGTCTAATTATTCCACTTAGGGTTACTATGTATATGTTTCGTTGCAAAACTGTTAATGTGTTTAATTATAGGAGCTGCCTTGACACTGCTGGGATTCCTACAGAATGTATGCTATTATATCACATTACTTATGTAAAATAAGAAAAGTTCCGAAATGTATTCCACCACTGGGTTTGGATAGGGATAAAGACTTATCACTTTTCCAAAGATTAGGAAACTGAGTCACAGAGAAGTTAATTAACTTGTCCATGGTCACACAGTAGTAGGTGGCAGAGTAGGATCGAAACTCAGTCAGTATGACTCTAACTGCCTCTCACTGCCATTTCACTGTTTATAATTGCCACAGTACTCCTCCTCCTACTACTACCCTGGTACTACCGTAAGGATGACAGAAACAACGATTACTTCTATTTCTATTAACATATTCTCAGCACTAATACAACCGTCCTTCACTGAACACTTGTTTACTAAATAACTACTGTGTGTCCTATGAGGCATCATGCTAGCTGCTAGAGAAACAGTCCCAGGTCTCAAAGTGTCCCTTCAAGTGTCAATAGATATAAAATAAATAAGCAAAATAAAATAATCAAATAATTACAGATTTTGGTAAGTGTTATCAAGGTAGCAAACAGAGTGATAGCAAATGGTAAGTTGGAGTTGGAAAAGCCAGTTTAGTTAGGTCAGGTCTCCTTTTGACCTTTCTCAGGGAGTCATCTTTCACGAGAACTGAAAGATGAATGAGAATACGCCATTCGGTGGGCCAGGATGAGTATTCCAGCAGAGGGAGGAAGAGGCTTGGCTTGCTCTGGAAACAAAAGGAAGCTCTTAGCATCAGGAAAAACTGAAAAAAAAGTAAATAAGGTGGAAGAAGAAGAAGTTAGAGGCCAGACCATCTAGGGATTTAAACATCATTTAGATTTTATTCTAAGTACCATGGGAAGACACTGAAACGATTTAAACGGGGAAGTGACATGATCATGCTTATGCTTTAAAAAGATTATTCTAGTACTTCCTCTTCCAGAAATAGCAGAATGGGTAATTTAGATGAACTACCTGATTACAAGTACACCAACTCTTCCATGGGCTGGAGCCCAAACATGAATCATCTCAACTGCAAAACCGAACTGAAGTGATCCTGGATTGCTGGTGACCCCATGCACCTGGCAGAACAAAACCAAATACACAGGGCCTGTAATCCTAGCACTCTGGGAGGCCGAGGTGGGAGGATCGCTCGAGGTCAGGATTTTGAGACCAGCCTGAGGAAAAGCAGGACCCCATCTCTACTAAAAAATAGAAATAAATTATCTGGACAACTAAAAATATATAGAAAAAATTAGCTGGGCATGGTGGCGCATGCCTGTAGTCCCAGCTACTCGGGAGGCTGAGGCAGTAGGATTGCTTGAGCCCAGGAGTTTGAGGTTGCTGTGAGC
>CAUYSK010088485.1:0-58181 GCA_963575035.1 Avahi laniger | reverse complement strand
AACCCAGCAGGTAAAATTCAAAATCATCTGATATAGCTCAATGCTCTTGACAAGGATGTCCCATCCAGTTCAATGACAAACCCCGGGTAGATTATTCTCCCCTTTTTCATGTCAGTGTAGAGAATTTAGCTAGAACACACAGACAACTAAGTGATCATTAAGTCAACTACGTGTTGCCCAAAAGCAATAACCAACTGATAACAAGTTTTCCCAATCATATATGTAAAGTAATTTGAAAATATGGAAGCAATCTTATTAGATTTGCTTATGTTCTTTTTTGTTAACATATTTGAATATGTAAACAAAATATATTGAAAACACCTAGTGTTTATATAAGGAAGTAGACATTTCAATAATTCACATCAAAATTTTCTGATAAATCTGGAAAATGCAATTATTTATACCAAGTTACTCCAAACCTCTTTTAGTTGTTAATATACTATTTATTCAAAAACAGGAATTATTAATTACTTTAAATTACTAGTTCAGCCATAAATGATTATTTCCTGGGTGGTTCATTTTTATTTTAAAATGTCATAATCCAAAGGAGATCCAAGTTTACTAATTAGAAACTAAATCATTTATGCTATATTATACATCTGTGTATAGTATACAGTCTACATTAAGCTTTCTTTTATATGTGAACACATGTAGACTAGAAGCACATTTGGTGATAAGTTTTGTGACAAACTTTTATATGGACAGTATGATTTTTGGAAAGTGGTAGGTCCCGATATGTAAACTGCTAACATGATTGAAAACCAAAAAGTGACATTTTCTTTTTCTTTCATATAAATTACTTAAAATTTTAAGATCTAGGAATTGTAGCTGGCAGTGACTCAGTATTCATTTTTGTCTTGTGAATTGTTAAATGCTGGCTGTACATGCTACGACCAGGCATGGGTGTTCTTAAAATATATCTTAGGGCCAAATTGTTCAACCGTTTTGTTCTCAGAGTTACTGTTTAGCAAAACACATGAAGTTGCCAAAGAACTACCGAGATTGGATGGCATTTCAGAATTGAATCCAAATCTTTCCCTGAAATGAAAATAATGGAACCTTAATTCATGAAATTTCATTATTTTTAAACAGAACTTTGTCTTTTAAAGGGGGTATAAGGAGGTTAAAACTAGGATGGGAAATAAGGTTTGAAATAGAAAAAAAGTCAGCTGTGCCCTCTAATTAGGATTTAACTGTAAAGGCCTCTTTGTCTCCTATTCAGCTATTGTTGTTTTTAAAGAAGCGGGTTCTTACTCTGTTGCCCATGATGAAGTGCAGTGGCGTGATCATAGCTTACTACAACCTCGAACTCCTGGACTCAAGCAATCCTCCTGCCTCTGCCACTGAAGTAGCTAGGACTACAGGTGTGTACCACCACACCCAGCTAATTTATTTTTTGCAGAGATGGGGTCTCGATATGTTGCCCAGGCTGGTCTGTAGAGATGGGGTCTTGATATGTTGCCCAGGCTGTTCTCCAACTCCTGGCCTCAGGCAATTCTCCTGCCTCAACTTCCCAAAGCACTGGGATTACAGGTGTGAGCCACTGCACCTAGCCATATTCAGCTAATTATATTTGAGTGTCATCTTTTACTTCAACAGTAGCGTACCTTTAGGCATCTCCAAAAAGCAAGAACTTAAAAGGACTCTTAGTTTCTTCCAGGGAACCTTAAAATAATAGCTATTTTTCCTCTATCCATCTTGAAACCCCAAACATTGGACAAAAGTGTTTTAAAAGCCTCAGATATTTCCTTCTTATAATTAATAATATTAACAACATTCTCTATGTTCCTACAGATCTACATTATTCTTATTTGAAATCTAATTTTTTAAAAGGTATTCTGATGAAAGCATTGGAAGTCAGGTATCTAGATTATTTACGTTCATTTACAATAACCTTTTAAAGTATTTTAATAAGTCCCTGTTCACTTAAGTGAAGTCCCACTTCACTTTTTAAAAAATTATTTAAAGATTGAGACTTTCCACTTGTCTCTTGACATTTTTATCCCATGTTATATGTGGGATAAATAAATTTCTAAAAATTTCTTCTTTCTCCTTGTTTTCTAACTATGGGTTACTAAAATTTATTTTAAAGGTGAATCTCCAGTAAGAATCTATCTAATCTTAATATTTGATGTATAACCTGGGTAGGTGCGATTGGTGGTCAAATATGAAGCCTATGATAGGAAGATCTAATAAAATAATTAGATTTAAACAGATTCAAACAAATATTCTAGGGAAGTATTTCTTGAGAGCAGGATGTAGTCCTTATATATATTACAGTTAATTTCTCCCCAAAGTGTCTGCTTTCTCACAGGCATGGCTGGTTCTGGTGGAGTATATCCATCTTTGCATCAAAAAACAGAAAATTGACCATAAATATTTAATACCATGTGTATTTAATTTAGTACACTTTATAACATTCATAAAGGCAAACATAGCTAAGTATAGGTATTTATTAGTATACAGAAATGTCTATTTACATACTTTGTAATTATTTCCTTTCAAGGCTCAGTATGTGCAAAGCATTCTCTACTAAAATACTTCAAAATTAGGCAACAAAAGCTTAGACTTCATAATTAAAGTACCCAAGTCAACAGGGAAGCTTGATTTTAAAATGGAAAGTTTCTTTCGTTCCCTTGTTTCAGGCACAAATATGTGGCCCTTTCATTGCAAAACCAACTAGGTGCCTAATAAAAGCAAACAGGTGCCTCTCCAGCCTGAAGAAAATGACATTTTCTTTGGAGGGTCTCATCTTGAATACTTTCTTTTCCTTAATGACCTAACAAGAGCCATTCTGATGATTGTAAGAGCTGTGACTGACATTCCACACCTGCGGCCTACCCAGAGTGTAAGGGTCCAATCTGACTGTGATAATAAATAAAATCTTGTCGTACTATTATAGGATGTTTGGCAAGGACAAGAATTAAGGCACCTTTATAACTCCCCAAGGAATCTGGTGATATTTCTAATGTGATCTCACACATCATTCTGTCCTGCCTGACCTTCCTTGTATCACCCTCCTGAATTATAGCTCGTATCCGTTACCCTCTCCCTCTTCCACAGCCTCTCCCCAAAATAAAGAATTGCTGGCCTGAAGAAAACAAATCTAGTTTTTTTTTTTAAAAAAAAAAAACTTTTTAAGAAAGTCAGTTAAAATGTTCTGGAAGTCACTCCATGTGTTTTCTGAAGAACATTTACTGCCTCCATGAGACTAAATGTTGTGTCTCACTTTATGAAATGAATTCTGAAGGTCTGGTAGAGATCAAAGGACCTCATCAAGAAGTGTCCAGCTTCATTCCTTAACAACTTCTGGGGCCCAGAGTGTTACAGGAAACATTTTGTATTTACCAAGTCCACCACTTTCCCTCCCTGTTTTTCAGTGATTAGTTCCTTTATCCTGGCAGTCAATGGGGAAAGTTGCCTCTCAGACACTTCCTTATGAATCTGCCTAGAAAAGGAGTTTTTTTCGTGTTGTAGTAGCTTTTCTCGTGCTCTCCAGAGATGCTTAACAACTTCTGTCTGATGAGCCAAAGGAGGACACACTTCAAGGACACTTGAGCATGAAGATATTAGTCGTGCATGGCAATGGCAGGCGTGCCTGCAGAGACCTAATGCCCTGTTCATGTAGGATAAACTCACTCAGGAAGACTGTTCTCTGCGCATGCCCCAGCTACAACCAAGGAAGACAAAGTGAGAGTTTGACAAGCCTGTCCTCCTGAGAAGCTGGACCTTTGCTACGCCTCTGGCTTCTCTCTCTGTTACTGAGCCTCCTTTGAATTCCTTAGGTGGATGGTAACAGCAAAATGTTACCCTTCCAAGGGAATATTTGCATTTTAATTTACATCTGACCTATAAAGGTTGAAAGTCTACTGATGGAGAATTGGGAAGCAACGAACTGAGGGAATCTATGCTCACGTATTAAACTGAACCCTGACTCGCACCTCCCTCTTGGAGTTCTTTCAGTCTGAGTACCCTGGTTACCACTACTCCGGTCTTCAAGGGGAGATACTTCCCCTTCAATGCTGAGGTCAAAGCATGGACCAAAGGTCCTCGATTCTTCTTCATGGAGTTGAGACAAGGTGGGTCTTTCAAAAGACTCGCTCTGAGTAGAAAAGTGGAAGGTCAGATAGGAGCCACAAGAAATAGAAAGGTGTGCAAGCTAATAATGCGTTTCATCCTCCACAGCAAACACGCACCTCTCATTTTTAATTAATTTATTTTTTGTTGATGTTTATTTTACCTAAAACTCACGAAACTTTAGCAGCCCCTCTCATTTTGAGGAGAAGCTGGTGAGTGCAGTCCTCCAGTAGGACAGCAGATCATGAAGGAGACTAAGGGCCCGTTCCTGAAACAATTCAGCTCCCTCACAGCTTCAGGTATTTTGCAGAAACAGCAACCATTGATTCAGTCCCGCAAATTACATCCCACATATCCACGAGGATTGTTGGGGCATGTTGGCCTTTGCTAAACCTCAGAAATGAGACAACAGGCCTTGCCTGAACTCTGTAGTTTTGTCAGCCCTGCTAGAGTGAGTTGGACCTTTGATTTGATGTTCTCGTTGATTTGGATATTTGGTTCCTTCGCTATAAGCTACGTGATGTAAATAGCAACGATCTTCAGACGCCGCCACACTTCCAAATTGGCCCACTTAGTACGTTGACTGCGGGGGATTGGGGGACAGAGACCATGCACGCATACAGAGAGTTAAGAGGGGGCAGAATAAAAAGCATGAGATCAAAGGGGATTTGCTGAACGGTGCAAAAAGTGGGAGTCCTCTGCAGAGACGGCTAGAAGTGATACAGACACGAGGGTGTCTGTGTGGAGGAGGCAGGACTCGTAGGGGACAGGAGAGCTGCCTTCAAATCCTTAAAGATTCATATGGTGAAGATAATGAACTTATTCTCTGTGTCTCCGGAGAGGAGAGCTAAAACCAACAGATAAAAATAAAGTATGCTGTGTCTGGGAAGGCATTTGAGCTGTAGAGCTGCCTGGTGGTGAGAGAGACTGTCCTTAAAGGTCATAAAGTCACTGGGCCTTAGAATACGAGCCTGTTCTTTTGGGAACATTGGAGGTTGTCTAGCTGGAGCCCCTTATCCCCCTCCTGACACGGGGGAGGTGACTTGTCCCCGCTGGCACCCTCACGTCCTCACTCTTCCACTCCCTCCCTCGTCACGCAGCCTCCCTCATTAGCCAAGCTACCTCGCAAGCAGAGGCCGACTCGGGTTGGCTGAGAGCTAATAAAGGAATCCATTACTCAGGTAGGAAGTTGGCATCTGTGAGCTCTGAAGGACTTTATCACTCTTAGAATCTGTGTTCTGTGATTTTATGGAATCATAAGTGGGCACCCTAGCCGAGGGCTTATCACCTTCTTCTCACCACCACACACTCCGCTTGCTTATCTCCTTGAGGGACATAGTAACTGTCTTGGTTTATTCATGTGCCTGCACCGGGTCTTGTAACTGATATAAATCAGCCCTACCCTAGGAAAGAGTGGTCTGGACAGCCTCGCGGCAGGAGCACCTGCTCGGGATCCGGGCTTGTGCACTGCCTGGGTCTGAGCGGCAAAGCAGCGCACACCCAGCGTGCGGGGATGCAGTGAGTAATAAAACACGCACTGACGTGGGCTGTGCACTGACTGACACACCAGGCGCCATGCCGCGGTTGTATGAGCATCTCACTTTATGCATATAACAATCTTAGGACGAGGAATTGCTATCGGAGCCTCATTTTACCAGTGAAGAAACGAATGTGGAAAGAAGTTAAGTAACTAACCTATGGTTGCACAGCTAGTGAATAAGCGAACGGGATAAGAATCTAGGCATTCCCAAAGTCTAGACCCTGTGATCTTAAATTACCCTGTCTCCCTGCGCGACTGTAAACTGCCCCTGGAACATCACCCAGGGCTCAGGACCAAACACCTGGCCTCCCTGTGCCTTTGTGTGCAGTTTTGTAGTTGCCCTCATAGAAGACTCTCCCCACTCAGCTTCGTCATTTTGCTCCAAAACGCTATGAGTCTTCAGAATACCTGTGTACAAAAATAACAATGGATAAATTTCTCATTTGAATTCCTGTCATCTCTACTCCTCTTTCAGTATAATATTGTCAGGTAATCATACAAATAGATTTAAGGTGAATGACCTTAAACATGAACATTTGCTGCCATAGTTGGTCAAATGACCAGCAGTTGACAGGAATCTGGGGTCCTCTGAGGTTGGTCAACTTCCCATGCACGGCTCCCACTAGGAATCCTTGTCCTGCACAGATGAATGCTTGTCAGACCCTCCGTGTTTGGAAGACTCATGAGACTTCTGTAAGTAAGGAATATACAAGAGATGAGTTCTTCCCAAACCGTTAGCCTCTCTGCAATATAACATTGTTCATCATTTTTGTTTTTCCCTTGGCTTCCTTTTTTCTTTTCCTCTTTTTCTGAATTTAGGGGAAAATGGAAGCACAATACATAAGTAGTAACTTTGACAAGACTTATTTTTGCAGGAACAATCACTTTGTTTAAAATAGGCCTTTTAAGAATATCTAAAAACTAGAGTACATTTGAGTGGTTTTTTTTTATTCAGAATGTGTGAAGTTCTAAGGAGACTGGTCCGCTCATGAAAGTTTTTCCTCACACCTTTGATTAGGAGTAAGCCATGCATTTTGGAATAACATATTCTGAGAAATTTCTGAATTTCACCGTTTGGATAACAGGCCATTTACAATCATACTGAAGGTAAGAGATTTATTGTAGATGAACTGAACTTGGAATGGCCATCCCACAGTGCACTTTTTCTATTCCATAGCCAGCAATACTGACAAATAAATAATTGAGCTTTCTAAGATGACTTGAAAAGCAAATTTGTCCGTTATTACTAAAGCATTGCAGTATAGGGGTTCTATCTGTCTATCCTTTCTGTTCCCACAGTTTAATCCTTCTAAAGTTAAAAGTCTCTGACATTATGCTCTGCACGCAGATCTAGCACCATATGTATCCACTGTCTGATTTGCTTACAGAGAACAAGAATATCTGCAGTGTCCTGTATGATACCTGACATAAAGCTCAATAAAATTTACTTCAGTTGTGACAAAAATATTTAATGAACAATCTGTTTAATGAAAGAAGATCAAGGGATCCATTAGAGAAAGATCTTGGTTTATTCTTAGATAACTCTTACCCTTTTGTTAAATGCCATGTATGTATGTAAAATAGTGCTTAGATGAAAGAGGCCGTCATAAGCTGTTCGGATGGTAATCCTAAACATAAACACTTTCAATAATACCAGGGGATGTGCTAAATACTGGAGATGTACAGCTCAACAAACAAACACAGTTGGCCCTTGAACAACACAAGGGTTAGGCGTGCCAACCCCCAGTGCAATCAAAATCCATATTCTGGCTCCCCCAAAATTTAACTACTATTGAATAATAGTCTACTGTTGACCAGAAGCCATACTGGTAACATAAACAGTCGACTATCACCTATTTTGTATGTTATGTGTATTATATACTGTGTTCTTATGATAAAGTAAGCTAGAGAAAAGGAAATGTTATTAAGAAAATCATGATGAAGAAAAAATATATTATTCATTAAGTGGAAGTGGATCATCATAAAGGTGTTCATCCTCATCATCTACTCAGGTTAAGTAGGCTGAGGAGGAGGAGGAAGAGGAGGGGTTGGTCTTGCTTTCTCAGGGGCGGCAGAGGTGAAAGAAAATCCACGTGTGTGAGTGTAGTTCAAACCCATATTATTCAAGGGTCAACTGTATAGTCCCTGCCCTAGTGGGGTGTATAATCCAACAGAGAAGACAAACATAGAATGAGTGTGCTTGGTATAAGAAGTACAGGCTTTAGGTGGAGCATACAATGGGAGGCTAAGTGAGCTGAATCCGGGATCAGGGGAGCCCTCCCAGGTAGTGACTTAAGTTGAAGTCAAGGGGAGGGGCAGAGCTAGGCAGACAGGTGGGAAAGGGTGGGAGCACGCTGCATAGAAGGAATAGCACATGTGAAGGCTCTTAAAAGGGAAACAGCATGAGATTTTCATTTGGGAGCACAAAATAGGCCTCAAACTAAAGATAAACTAAGCAAGCTAGCACACCACTTCTATAACACACAGACTTATGTATTTTCTTAAAATCATTGGATTTTAATCTTTTAATTTGAGGAAGGGTTGTATAAATTTTTCCCAGCCAACTACAAAAGGGAAATAACTAATAATTACTAGTGGTATTAAAATTCCTTAAATTTTGTTTCATCTTCATAAAAGTATACATAATTAAATTAGGAGGCTTCAAATTATTTACTAATTTTAAATGCATTAAGATTTCTGTACTTAAGGTATTCCAAGGTGAACATCTATTATGCTCATTACTGCAAGAATTAATCTGCACTAAATTATGTTGGTATTTAAGGCAAGCACATCACCTTCCTACTTGATACATTTTCAAGTATATTTTTTCAAGTATACATTTAGTATATGCTTTCATGTGTTTATTTTAGAAAGTAACCATAGAGTTTGAGATTAAATCTGTCACTCTAATTTTTAACACTGCTGGTACAAAATGCCATAAGATCACTCACATCACTGTGGGATGTACGTTCTTTAGAAATGATGGGGAAAAAATAAAGAATATGTAAAGAGAAGCTATTTTGTCTGAATTTTCAGAGGACTCTTTTTTCCTCCATAGATGCATACTTCTATGACAACTATGAACAGTGGTGTTTTGTCTGAGATCCATGTAGGCAAGGTTGTATCCACCAGGGAGCTTCCCCGAGACAGCAATTTTCAAACAGTAGAAGAAAAATGCATAGATCAGCCAACTAATTTATGCTACATCAATTTTACACACCCAGAAAGCATGAAACTTTAATGTGATCTCACCAAAGTCAAACAAGCCAAACAGAAGCTACCAAAACAGGCCTGGCCCTTTCATCTAAACAAGCTTATGTCATGCCAGCTTTGAGAACACAATGTGTTCGAAAGGGCAGGGCGGCCAGGCTTCTAAATGCATGTTATATTAGACAGCAAAGAACTACAAAAGACGCTCAAAGCAAAGTGTCTGAGAATCCAAGTTGATTAATGTGCAGCTTTATTTCATTTCAGGGGTAAAAGACTAGAGGGGAAAAAAGACCGTAAGCTCGTTTGACAGCTGTGAAGGTCACATAGGAAATGATGGTAGGTAATGTGAAGTTGTCAGGGTTGCCAGACCCAGTGCTCAGAAATGGGTGGCAGAGGCTCCAGAAATGAGGCACCAGGTGGGCTGCCGGCCATCAGAGGGTTCCAGGCAAAGGAAACACAAGCCCCTAGAACTCTCAGTTCTAGTTCAGGACCCTCCTGCCCAATAAGGGACATGAAGCAGATCATCCAGGACTAGGAGTCTCAGCTGCTTACTCAGAGGACTTAGGGTCTTCACTGTGGTCAGATATCTCAAACTCAACTGCTCTTAATGGCTCGTGACAGCCCCCCTGACACAGAGCTACGGGATCATAGATGTAGAAACAGCAGTGCTAGGTAATCGCAGTCATTCCTCATTGTGGAGCAAGGTGGAGGGAGGACAGGGTCACAGCCACCTAGGGCTGGAGCAGGTGCTCCAGTTTGGTTTGTGCCAGGGAAAGCTCTGGGCTAACAGCCTGAAGAAGTACCTGCTCCCAAATGTCATCTGAAGAAGGACAAGAAAGACTTGCAGAACTGCTCTCGTAGGAATTCCATAGCATTAGAATTCTGGGTAAAAATGGAAATAAACCGCACATTTTAAAGTAAATACCTGCACACCCAAAGGCTCTTCGGTCAGTTCTTAACTTGCTTATGTCAGTGGACTGGACCATTAGCTGCCCCAAACTGGTAACTACGAATTATAACGTATCAGTAACCATCAAAGCCTCACCCCCAATTTCTGGGCCTTGACCTCTCCCAGACTTTCACGACTCATTTAGTTAAGGGCTACAGAGCTGCTGAGGAACTAAGAGCTTTTCCTTGAAAAGTGGAAAAAGCATAGAAAGGAATCATGTAATCAATACCGTCTCATAAAGCTTAGGTGTCATTATGATAGGGACAAAAAAGATTAATACTTAAAGGAGTCACAATCTTTTTTTAAACCTCTCATCCCTTTTCCCGGACATTTCCTTGGAATTCAGTGCATTGAGGGAGGGGGTGAAGTATCTGGAGAAACTGTAGCAGGATGTACATTGAAAAGAACAGAGAAGGACTAACAAAAGAAGAGGGAGGGAAAGAGGAGGAAAACAGGTCATTGTCAGGAGAAACATTTGTGCAACCACCCTAGGGATTTAGTAGAGATTCATGAGTAAAGAGGAATCTTGAAACATTTTTTCTGTGTGTCCCATGTATAAAGCCCTGAGCATGCATTCCAGAAGACATTTGTTAACGGAAAAAAATAACGAGGTTTATAATTTGGAAAAGGAGAGCTTTACTTCTCATAAAGTTTTCAGCCCACAGTGGCCATTCTGCCAGACTGGGAAACAGGTCTCCTGGCCACAAGCCAGGAACACGTGCTTCAAGGGAGGGACAAAGGGAACAGGATTTTAAACTGGGCAGGGTGGCTAAATATACGTATTTAACAAGCTATAGGAAGAGTTGTGAATATTTATGAAAAGAACTATGCCCCTGCACAATGGGGCTTTCTGTCCTTTTATGGGGTCCATGTTTAAAAATGGCCACCCTCGGCCAGGCGTGGTGGCTCATGCCTGTAATCCTAGCACTCTGGGAGGCTGAAGTGGGCAGATTGTTTGAGCTCAGGAGTTCGAGACCAGCCTGAGCAAGAGCGAGACCCCGTCTCTACTAAAAATAGAAAGAAATCAGCTGGACAACTAAAAATATATAAAAAAAATTAGCTGGGCATGGTGGCGCTTGCCTGTAGTCCCAGCTACTCAGGAGGCTGAGGCAGGAGGATCACTTGAGCCCAAGAGTTTGAGGTTGCTGTGAGTGAGGCTGATGCCACGGCACTCTAGCCAGGGCAACAGAGCGAGACTCTGTCTTAAAAAAAAAAAAAAAAAAAATCTAAAAATGGCCACACTCTATGTCAGAAATGTGAAACAAACATACAAAAACCCTGTTTATGCATGTTGTATTGTCTATTAAAACCACTTCTTGGTTGGTGGTCTTTTATCAAGAAAGAATGCCAGTCTGGCTTTTAGGAAATAAAGCCTGATGGTCATTATCAAGGGAGCAGGTAAAATGATGTGTGTCCAACCTCTCATTCCGTCATGGCTTGGAACTCAGTTTTAAGGATTCCCTGGGGTCCCCTTGGCCAAAAGGGGTCCGTTCAATCAGTGGGGAGCTTGGGATTTTATTTTTAGTTCACATCTTTAGTAAATTTTCATATAATTTCTCAAGGCTTCTAGAGTCTGATTTGTGGGATATGTATAAAATGGCTCAGCTACACTTGGATGACATCTCAGACAGGCTTAAGAACAATCAAAACAACGGGCATATTCTAGAGGAAGACAACTCTTCTGATGTTTCTGCAGCATATTCCATGTTACAGTGGCCCCCCCTTATCTGTGGGAGGTACATTCCAAGACCCTCAGTGGATGCCTGAAACTGTTGAGAGGTACCGAACCCTATAGATACTGTTTTTTCTGTACATACACACCTATGATAAAGTTTAGTTTATAAATTAAGTGTAGTAAGAGATTAACAACAACTATAATAATAATAAAATAGAACAATTAGAACAACATACTCTAAAAAAATTATGTGAATGTGTTCCTTCTCTCTCAAAATATCTTACTGTACTGCACTGCAGGTAACTGGAACTGCTAAACAGGAAACCAAGGATAAGGGAAGCCTACTTTATTTAATTTTAGGTATAAACATCATTTTAAATCTTTAGTTTTCTCAAAATATGAGATTTGTTCCTATGATTTTTGTACTTTCAAAATTGCAATTTCCTCTTCCAGATGACATTCCCATCCGTAATTGTAATAAACCAAATGATCCTAGTGGAAAATACTGCTCTGTTTAACTTTTGGCATCTGAGATGTACCCCACAGAGTGTGCCTCTGTTTCACACTGAGTGAAAAGATGAACAGTTTTGCACCCAGGAGATCAAATTAACTAATGAGGTATATCTGACATTCATGGGTGAAACACCACACAGTGTTTAAGGATTTATCTGAAGAGGACTTTACAAAAAGTCATTAGAGAAAAAAAATCTTCATTCTCAAGCCATTTGAGAGCATCTCTCGAGATTGTGCCACTATTTTAGTTAGGGTGGTCAAGATGGCGGAAACAAACAGACCCAAAGACTCAAAGCTGACGTGACGGAAGTTAACTTCCTGTTCGCTCAACGGTAGAGAGGTTTGAAGTGGGAGTGGGGGAGGGGAGGAGAATGCTCCACCCACACAGTCATTCAGAGCCCAGGATAAAGGTGGTTTTGCAGTTACTGTGGGTGGGGTGTGGGGAGGGTGGGGGATTAGACAGCCGGAAGGAAAACAGGGTGTGGAGGAAGGGAAACGAGAGGGTTCAATGGCCAGGCCCGGGAGTAGCAGACACCACTTACGCTCACATTCCATTGCAGGGAACTTAGTCACCTCACCATAAGGAAAGCTAAGAACTGTGGTCCAGCCGTGTGCCCAAAGAATGGGAAGACAACAAGCAAACTGATGGTCTCCACCACAGCCATTTCTCTGACCTGATTTTCTTCTTTTAAGAATATAATTTACACATATTAATAATTATAGAAGTCCCACAACGTGGGATCCTCTGTTTTAAGATGACTTGGAATAATACGACAGCATGAATTACAGATTTCTGTTTTGATAAAATGATCTCTTAAGAGGAGAACAATTGCCAAATACTAACTTACACATAGGAAAGATAATAACAATAGTATATATGGGGATTTATAATTTATAAAGCACAGCCTACCTTAGGAAATTCAGTTAGAATGTTAGAAACTACAACCAAAAAAAAATATTTTTAGGGCAACTTCTAGGGAATAATGAACATTAGTCTTTTCAAATCACAGAAAATTCTTTTTGTTATATCCTGCAATCAGGTAAGTCTAGCTGTATACGTATCTGGGGGTTTTATGTAAAAATTATAAATAAAAACATAAAGAAACTGAAAGTCACCTGAAATTTCTCTAAAGATCATCACTGCTAACATTTTGGGAGTGAAGTGTTTTGGGATTATTTTTTCCCAGACCAAAAAAATATCCAATTCCTTTATTCATCTAAGCCAGATGCTGTGATCTGAGCAACATCACCTCTCTGGCCAATGGGAATTCCCTCTCAGTCCCATCTGGGACTCCCTCCTGCTCCTCCATGGGATCATACAAGACGCCAGGCTAAAATAGTGCCAGAGAAACCGGGGAGGAGCCCTAGAGTCTCAATCTGTGTTCCTTTCCATCTTCACCATTGACAGAAGTTGCTGCTGAGACCTGGCCCTCAGGTACCCTTGGGGCCCTCTGCTCTCTGCCTTCAGAGTGCCCCTCTGAGTCCATCCTGTGGTTGACCCCACTGACCCCAGACTGAGGGAGTGGCCGCAGCATGTGTTCTACCTCCATGTACTTTCTGAATTTTATGTTCACTGTCCCTTGCCTTTTCTTTGTGACTGTTCCATATAAAATATAATATATAAATTTACATATGTGTGTGTATATATATATACTCTTAATCCATTTTAGTCTCTCCAACTTTTCTCATTGCATTGCTTTCCTCTATAAGCTTGGAAATTATACTTTATTCTTTTAGAGGTTTCCCTAGCTATTTTAATATTTTAACTTTAAAAATCTAAAGTTAGTTTTATTACTCTTCTTCCAAATAATGCAATCTTTTTAAATAAATACTTTAACACCAATTAGACCCTCCAAAACTACCCCTTAAATTGTCTAATATATTACTTTAAATTTTTAAACTCCATATGGAAGAGACATTGTTATCACTGTTTTATATAGATAATTTGTTTCTTTAGATTTATTCTATATTTACCAGAATCTTTGCTTATCATTTCTTCTTTATCTCAAATACTTCTGAAATCATTTGGCATCTACTTTCAGAATTTCCCTTAACAAGAATCTATTGGTGGTAAAATCAATTTTTGTTTGACTGAGAGCTTTTTTTTGTTTCACTCTCACCCTTGAAAGATCTTATGTTTGCAGATTTTCTTTCAGCTCAATGATGATATTATTCCACAAGTTGCACCGTTGCTGTTGAGACATCAGTTGTCAGTCTAACTGCTGTTCTTTAGAGATAATCTCACTTTTCTCTCTGACTGCTGTTAAATTTCTTTATCTTTGGGGTCCTGCAGTTTCACTGTGAGATATGTATGGCTTTGTTTTTATTTATTCTTCCTAAGATTCACTGAATTTCCTGAATTTGGGCTTTGGTGTCTCTCCATAATTCTGAAAAATTCTGGCCATTACCTCATTAAATATTACTTTCCTGCTATATAATCTTTTGGAACTCCTATTAGATATGCACAAGACTTTGTCTATCTTATAAGTCTTTTAACTGCATTTTTAAGTTTTCTATTTGACACTCTATGTGGTACTATGGATAATTTCTTCCAATCTATCTTCCAGGACACTAATTTCTTTCCAGCTGTATCTAATCTTCAATTTAACCCACCCACTGAGGTTTTTATGTTAATTATTATATGGTTCATTTTTAGAACCCTGCTTGCTTCTTTTCCAAATCTGCATGGTTGCTTCTAACAGTCTCTTGTTCTTTTCTCATATTTCTAGGCTTCTCTTATATTTACTTACACATATTAAATATATTTTATAGTTTGTGTCTGATAAATCTAGTATCTACACATTTTGCCAGCTTATGTCTGCTGGCTCTTGCATCTGGTACCTTGTTTCCTTTCTTTTTGACTGCATGCTCATTTTCTTTGGAACATTATTTCTGAGAGTTCTTTAGGCCTGTATTGAATTTGCATGTCCTCAGAGAAGATCTGCACTTGCTTCTGCCAGTTGCCTGGGGCCACTGCCAGCTTGAAGTTTCTTGGACTAAACTGCATCAGATAATGAGAACTCTGGCTGTGAAAGCCCATGAGGGCTGGCAAATCCTCAGGGGAGATTTCCCCCTATCCTCTCAGTGCCAAGGTGGTCAGAGACACGTTTACTTACTCTCCCCTTCCATGCAACGGGGCTTATTTCTCATTCACCCCAACAATAAAGGGGCAAGCCCTTGCTTTATCCTGCCCCCTTCTCCCTGCACAACCACCATGAAAAGATGATCAGGGCTGGGCGTGGTGGCTCACACCTGTAATCCCAGCATTTTGGGAGGCCAAGATGGGAGGATTGCTTGAGGCCAGAAGTTCAAGACCAGCCTGGGCAACATAGCAAGACCGCCGCCTGCCCACCCCCACCCTCACCCCCCCAAAAAAGATTAGGTGTAGTAGCCAGCTACTGGGGAGGCTGAGGCACGAGGATCACTTGACCCCAGGAGTTGGAGGTTATGGTGAGCTATGATTGTGCCACAGCACTTCAGCACTCCAGACTAGACAACAGAGCTAGACCCTATCTCGGAAAAAAAAAAAGAGAGAGAGAGAGAGAGAAAGAGAACGAGAGAGAGATCGACACTGGCCTCACCATGGTTGGCAGAGATCCTCAGAGTAAAACCTGTATCAGAGCTCAATTATCTCCCAGGGTCCTCCTTTAATTTCACTTTTTACCTCTGCAGATTCCTTAATTTTTTGCCAGCTCAGCAACACATTTAAAGAGCATTAAAATATTTTATTCAGAGTTTTTAGTTGTTTTTAGTAGGAAAATCCTTCGGGCTGTCTGTTCCACAATACTGCCAGTAACTAAAGTTTTGTCAGTATTTTTTCCTCATATATGTCATCTTTTTATAGGTACACAGAATTTTATATTTTATACCATAAAAATTAATAGTACATGCTGCATTATTTCTTATTTTCTTGACATATTTAGAAAGAACCATACACACTTGCTCCAAGATTATTAAAATATTCAAGTATGTGTTCTTCTAGTATTTTTAATGTTTGGCTTTTTTCCCATTAAAATGTTTCATTCCTCTGCAACTTAGTGTGATTTAAGTAATGAGGTTGTGGATCCAGCTTGCTGTATTTTACATGGCTGGCCAGTTACCCTAACATCTTTTATTAAATAATTATTATTTTTCCCTAATCATTAGAAATACTACCATTTTCTTAAACTACGTTTCTGTGGAGTATCCCTATATATTCTTGTGTGGGTTTCTGGGCTCTCTGTTCTCTTTAACTGACTTGTCTTCCATTCTTGCACTTGCATTATTTTGTTTCAGTTAGGGAAATTCCGTAATTAATTTTAACATCTGATAAATTAAGAGCTTTATCATTGCTTTTGCTCTTTTAAAAACTTTTTCCAGAATTTTTCTGACTATATTCTTGAATGTTTTTTTTTTTCAGACAAAATTTAGAATTATTCTATCAAGTTTCCTAATATGCCTGTTAAGATTTTGACTGGAATAGACATGGTTATTTCCATCCTCACCTTTAAATTACTTATTAAAAGTGACTATTGTTTCCATCAGAGAGCAGACAGGAAAGAGATGGCACATTTGAAGGGTTTCATTGAAGAGATGTTCATAAAGGGATGAACTGCAGGGCTGTGAGCTGGTAGGGCAGAACCAACAAGGCAATGAGAACGCACCCAGGGACAAACAGTGGGAAGCCGCTGGGCCACCTCCCCTCCCCCAGCCTGAAGAAGCAAAGCGAGAAACCTTGTTCCTGGAGGCCACATGGGGGCCATCTGGAAGGACCCTGGGCAGGGCAGGTGGAGAGTAGAAAGGATACTGAGGCAATAGGTACCCTGACCCTGACTGCTACCACATCTGCCCTTTGATCTCCTGCTGGTGTCTCCCATTGGACGAACCCAAGTAGAATCCAGAGAATGGGGAGATTAGTGGAGTCCCTGACAGAGGTTGGCCCCCCACAGCACAGAGGACAGAAAAAGGATCTGGGAGGCAAATGGTGGATGACTGACTGGATTTATGGCCTGATAGTTTTTACATGTGCACCCCTGAAGTGTCATTAAAATTTGAAATGTATTCACAGAGAAATTCTACTGAACGTCATCCTAGAGAAATAACGGATTCATTATCCTGAAGCCAGACAACTTTGTGAAAATCAAATACATTGTTGCCTGCGTGGGTAACAGTTGTTTTTCGCTTGAGATTTGACATGTTCTAGGCCGCAAACCTTCCCTGTCAGATTGTAAAGCTGGAATTTTTCTGGTGACAGAGGGCAGCAGCAGACAAACTGCCTGTTCCTCCCGTCCCTTCCCTCCACAGACTCAGAGCCTGGCATCCCACCTATTAGAGGATGATCTCTCGTTAGCTTCAACTTTGAAACACGGTTTTCTACTTCCTGATTGGGAAATCTCCAAAGATGCCTCTGAAATTTTTATACATATTTTTCCTCCCAAGAAATGCAGAACGATAAATCTTTTCACAAAGAGAATCCACAGAAACTAATAAACAGCAGTTTAAATTCCAGAGCACCTGGAAAGAGTGCAGAACTCAGCAGGAGAGAACAAATTGGGCCCTTTCCAGGAAAGGTTGTTTGGCATCATCTCTCTCCTCCTTCCGCTAATTTATCGGCTGCCCTAACCACAGGCATCTGTGGTTGATGCCTTTGACCCAGAGGGGGAAGTGAAAACTCCAGGAAAGTCAGCCTCCGTCCTCTGCAGGATGGGCCTTCTCCAAGGAGGATCCAGAGCCTTCATTCTAAAGAAGAGACGCATCCCACTCTTCTGGGAGGCAAGGGCAGCGTGAGGCTGCAGAGCCGACAGCTTGAACTGCGGGACAGATGTGGGCTGCAGTGAACTCTCGGTCCTCCCGTTATCGCCAGTCATCTCCCCTGTTATATGCCAACAGGGTGGTATTAACCACAACCCATTGTTTTCTATGGAAATAACGACCTTCAGTCCTGATAATGTGCTTTGACATAAGGGCTTCAAAGCAAACGCGGAGAATGCCCCTGTGCTGGCCCTGGCTGCTCTGATAAATCACCCATCAATGGAGTCTCAGAGAGAGACTCTAGCAAATGAACAGATTATTGAATTTTTTCAGGTCATTTGAAGTATGTGAGCCTGCCCAGGATAAAGAAAGCAAATAGGCCTGTCTCTTCTGGGTCAGGTTCTTTGTGATGCAGGTTCTTGAAGAGAAAGGGGCAGTGCCAACCCTAAGGCTTGGTTAATTTCATTACATAATTTCTGGTTCATGCACTGGGGTATGAAAATATTTTTTGGTAATTCCAGAAACAGATTTGTACTTTGTTTGCTTTCTGGAGATGAATTTGCTTGAGAATGATTTCACTTTTTCCTCTTTCTTTCTTTCTTTTTTTCTTTCTTTCTTTATTTTAGAAACAGGGTCTCATTCTGTCATCCAGGCTGGCTGGAGTGCAGTGGCGCAATCATAGCTCACTGCAGCCTCAAACTCCATGGCTCAAGCGATCCTCCTGCCTCAGCCTCTTGAGTAGCTGGGACTACAGGTGCATGCCACTATACCTGGCTAATTTTTCTTTTCTTCTTTTTTTTTTTTTTTTTTGTGGAGGTAGGGTCTTGCTGTGTTGCCCAGGCTTGTCTCCAACTCCTGGCCTCAAACAATCCTCCCGCCTTGGCCCCCCCAAAGTGCTGAGATGACAGGCATGAGCCACCATGCCTCACCCACTTTTCCTGCTTAAAACGCTTGTCTGCCTGCTGTGGCTCTCTGCTATCCTGGGTCACGGAGCACCCTTTTTCTTCTCCACTCGGTGTCTAAATGGAGATCATTGCAAAGATCTGTTCTTGGGCACCGCATCCTCCCTCTCTCCACTCTCTCAGTCCTTCGCCCAAGTCTACCTCTCAGCACCAATTTGTCACTTGAAACCCAGATTTTCTCTCATCGTGGGTTCCCCACTGCATGTTCTCCTGACACCTTAAATTGGGCATGTAAAAATTGGCATTTGTCCATTTCCCCTCAACACTAAAGCAATCCTTCTCCTAATGTCTTGGTTTCTTTCTAACCAGCCCTATATCATTTGCTCACACCCAGGTTAAAACAGCAGAGCTAATTTTGCAACATCCCTCATTTTCTCACATTCAGTCTTTCCAGGTGAGACTCATCTCTTTCCTTGATAATTACAACAGACTCCTAACTGCTCCTTTCTGCGCCTCTGATCTCTCCTGACTCAGTTCATCAGAGGATGTTACCAGATTAATAACACTAAAAATCCACTTTAATCACATACCTTCTTTTTTCCATAAACCTCCTGTGACTCCCCATGACCCACGTAGTGAGTTATGGACCCCACAACCGAGCACCGAGGGCACCACACCAGCCTCCCGCTCTGCCCTCTCATTATTCCCTAGACCAGGGGTCAGCAAACTGCAGCCCGAGAGCCAAACCCAGCCCAGCAATGTTCTGTAAATAAGATTTTATTAGAACTCAGCTACACCCACTGGTTCGCATATTACCTATGGCTACTTTCACGCTACAAAATCGCAGAGTTGAGTAGTTGCAGTGGAGACCATTTGGCCTAAAATATTTACTAACCAGAGCTTTAGGGGAAAGATTTGCCAAACTCTGCCCTAGACGTACCCTCATATTAAAACCAAACTCTATTATCTGCCATTTTCCGAACAGCCCTGAATGTCCCACTTATACGTTCCTCACTCTCCTGGAATATTTTCCCTGCTCCATCTCTGCAATTTCTTCACCATTCTTCTCAAATGCCACTTCCTTCCGGAAAACGTTTATCCAGTTGCTCTCATTCATTCATCACTGAATCACTCGTTCGGCAAATGTCTTTGATGCACATCTATTTTCCAGGCACTGAAATACACCTTAATATACCACATGGATGTCATGTGACATAAAGGCCATGATGAACCTTGCCGTCCAATGGCGGAGATCCACAGCAAATAAATAACCACACGCCTAGTTATGTGATTGCAAACTTTGAGAAATGGCATGAAGAAAAAGTCAAGGTGCTGCTAGAAAATATGACAGAGGACATAATTTCAATAAGAGAATCAAGAGAGTCTTCCTCGAAGCTAAGAGCAGAGGATTGGGGTGAGAGTATTCCAGGCTCAGGGAGTGCCTGGGAGAAGGCCCTGGGGCAGAACAGAGTTCAGCACATCTCAGCACCTGAACACACAGGTTCGTGCGGCTGGTACCTATCTAGAGAGCAAGCAGGAGCGTTTAACCAGGCAAGGCTGAGAGTTGGGCAGGGGCCACTCACCAGGGGCCACAAAAGCCACTGGATAGTTGGCTGGAAGAGGCTGTTTTGAGCCTGCTCAGTTTGTTTTTAACACATTTTGGCTTCTATGTGGAGGCAGAATGCAAGGGATGACTAAGTATATCCTCTGACTTCCAGCTCCCACTGCACTTCGTTAATCCTCTTTCATGACTTCCACCACCTTCTGCCTTGTATTATGGTTATTTGCATAACATTGTGCATTGTAGTTACGTGTGACCACGTCCTGTTGCCCTGCTTTGTGGAGGTCCCGAACTCACTTTTCCATCTTAGAATCTCCTGCCCATCCACCACCGTGCATTGCACAAAGTAAACACAAAATCACGAATTGATGAATTAAGATGAATTAGTTGTCCAGATTTCCTGAATCCACAAACCTCCACATTTCTCTGACCCTTAATGTTTTAAACTCAGCTCTGCTCATTAGTCTTATTGGAAAAGAATTGAATTTCCCCTGCTTATTTCCACAGGCAGAAGTAGGACTGATGGCACGAGAGTTACAGAGATGCCCACTTAGGCACAATATTGAGCACAATGTGATGATTATCTTTCATGAGAAAAGAGTTTGGCAAAAATGGAATCACCTGCCTTGAAAGAAGGAATGGCCAGTTATTATAACTTTGAGCTGTGACCATCCTTGTTGGTCAGAGATACTGTGGGGGTGTAGTGGGTTGAATGGTGGCTCCCAAAAAAGATATGTCTGTTTTCTAACACCAGGGACTTGTGAATGTGACCCTATTTGGAAAAGGGATCTTTGCAGATGTAATTAAGTTAAGGATCTCAAGATGAGATTAACCTAGATTATCTAAGTGGGCCCTAAATCCAATGACTAATGTCTTTATAAGACAGAAGAGGAGAAGACACAGACATAAGGGAGAAGGACATACGACGATGGAGACAGATTGGGGTGATGCTGCCACAAGCCAAGGAACACCTGAAGCCACCAGAAGCTGGAACAGACAAGGAAGGATTCTTCAACAGAGCCTCCGAGAAACCATGTCCCTGCCAACACCTTGATTTTAGTCTTCTGGCCTCTAGAACCATGAAAGAATAAATTTTAAGGCAACAAGTTTGTGGTAATTTGTTAGGGCATCAATAGGAAACTAATACAGACGGGATTCCCATAGGGGGAAATAAGTTTGTATAGATCTGTGGCTTTTCAAACAATTTTTTAAAAGGTTTAGATCCTTTAGTTCAAATGGAACATTGCTGGCAAGACGAGAGGTAAAATACATAGAAATCGCCCCTGCTGTAGTTGAAAGACGTGGCCAGAATCTGGCCTTCCTGTCCTTCCTCCACCCTGAAGGTCAGTGTAGAGCTGGATGACTCAGAAGGTCCAGTCTAACTCTGTGATTCACTAGATCAGGGATGTATAGGGCAAGAGAACACAGAAATCCAGGAAACATCAGTGTCTTAGGTTGGGTTCCCCCGGAGGCAGACCTTGGATTTATTTTGGAGGTTATCCTGGGAAGCACCAGCAAGAAGTAGGGATGTGAGACAGGGAAGGGAAGAAAGTGCGTTCGTGAGCAGGTTACTTCTGTGGGAACTGCGTTAAACCTTGGAGGGGCCTCCTGGAGATAGTGCAGAACGTGCCTCAGATGTTCTACCTGAGAGGCAAGGAAGGAGGGATGTAGATCCACTAATTCCAATTCATCGCTGGTTAGAGCTGCTCCCAGGGGTGTTAATTCCCTGGCACTTGTGGCCAACCCTCCTCTCAGACTGGCCACGCACGTGGTCAGGTGAAACCCTCAGGTGTTTGCACCGTAAAGTCACTGGCAGGTACTGCAAGTGGGCTATGACTGGGGCTCTCTGCCGGTGGGCACGCTGGCAGGTCTGGGAAAAACTCAACCCAGAAATGGACAAGACTTTAAAGAAGTTGGTCCCAGATACTCTGTATAAGAATCAATACTGCATAAGACTGTGTACACTGTCCAGGCAGGAACAAACAAAATAAGTTTCTTATCCCTCCAGTGTCTCCATTAACCCTGGAATGGAAACTTTTCTGTAAGGTAAGATTCTATATAGCTAGTCAATTAACTATTTACATAAATAAACCATTGAACAACTGAGCATTTTCAATACACTGATGACATAAATACCACGTATGTGTATGAGACAAAAAGGAATAGAAAACACTAGCTATCCAAATAACTTCACTGTCTTTGTTTTAAATTAATTCCCAGGAAGAACTGGAAACAATGTCCCTAATGTTTTTACTTAAGGGTGTTGAGGGTAAGAAGCCCTAAAATTATTAGTAAGACATATGGGCATGCTCATCAGGCTAGATGGTAGGATACCACAGAAAGACATAAATAGCAAGCAACACTGAGCATGTCACTGTGCCAGGAGGACAGTTTCTGGCTGACCAAATTCATTTGTCACAGGACACAGGATAGATCATACCTACTAGAATATTGGAGGGAGCTTAGTGTGGTGGTTTAAAGCAGATGGTTGGGTCCCATTAGACTTGGAACTGACTCCCAGCTCCGACAACTTACTCATTATGTGGCTTTGAACAAATGGCTTTTCCTGCTGTGTGAAGAGGGACAGCGTAATTCCAATGAGACCACAGGAGTGATGGACGCACCAAGACCTACACCTGAGTCTTGTGCCTGTGCACAGTGGGTGCTCAGTACGTCACTGTCTTCACCCATGTTGTCTGCAAGGTGCTCAAGCCTTTGGTTTCTGTGTCACTCAGGGACACACAACTGAGGAAACAGCAGAGAGAAGGAGAATTTGGACCTCTTACTCTCTGTGGCACAGGACAGGGAAACTGATCATTAAGTTCAGTTCCTGAATGTTTCTATCAAGATGCTCAAACCTGGGGTGGACCAGCTGGTTCAAAGCCTATAAAGCAGAGGCTTAAGAGTCAGGGTAAAATCTAAGGCTGCAGAAAAAGGGGGAAAATCTCTGTGCCCAGAAATAGGACTTCCTGAAAGACCTGGAATTCCCTGGTCTGAGGGGAAATGCGTGTGTTTTGGTGAGCAGGCTCCTGGGAAGAGCTCCCAGCTTACCAGACAGTCTTGCCCTAGCTCCCCAAACCGTCTCCCTCAGCTTTCCCCAAAGCATCCACATTTCCCGCTAACTCCACGAAAATGCCACCATTCTGAGCCCTGTGCTCCCACCTCCCACTGTTCGTAAGTATTTTAAGCAGATGTAGTGGAATTAACAGAAAATCTATTTATAGGATTTTTTTTTCCTTGAGGAACTTGAAGATAAAATTTGAGAGATGCCAAAGTCCTCCTGGAGCTATTCCTGTACCTGCAGAAAGGTAGATTAGAAAGATGACTGTCGTCTGACGAGTGGTGTGAACCGTCTTCAGGCTAAGATCCTGGAGTTCCAGCGCACGCTGTGTTCCCAGCCCACTGGCAGACCACGGCAAACTGCTGACGCCGGCTTCGCCTCAGTCTTCCCATATGCAAAGTGGAGATAAAAATATACCTCCTCACCGGGGATGTACCGAGGATTAACAAAACAATATCAGGGAAGCACTTGTGGTGTTATATACCCCAAAAGGTATTACCGTTATAAAAATGCACAATAGAAGACTCTATTTTTACTTTGTGACTTTGATGGCATGAACAAACTTCACCCTCCAGCTTTTTAATATGATTATAAGCCCTTTACAAGAACACAGCTTTCACTTTGCACAGCAGGATACATAATATTTCTTATAAATTTAATTTAGAAAGCGGCAGGAAAATAATGTTAAGGATTTGCCTTAAACCCACCAAAGCAAGGCAATTCCATTAGCACTGCCACTCCATCTTTAACTCGACACATTGTGCTTTAAGATGACAGTCTTCTAAGATCCCTGCTATTCTTTGGAACAATAAAGGTAAACTTGAGATACAGGACACATTTCGTCGCTGAATTTTTTTTTTTTCCCTAAAGCTGCCTAGTCAGATCTTAACAACCCCCTTAATGTTTATTTCTTCCTTTGAAGCGGTAGTCCGAAAAGTTCTGAGGTAAGTTTCACGTTGACTTCCAATAACGGATGCCCTTCATTTAGCACTCCGCAGCTCGCCCGGAACTTCTGAGTGCCTGCCGTCGCGGGAGATCTGGTTTAAACTCTGTATGCCACAGGAGGAAGTGGAGCTGAGAAGCTTTTAGGTCTTGGTTAAAGATGAGAAGGTGTTCTCTTCAGGGACTGAAAAAACGACTCACTGCTTTGGACAAATTGTCTGGTGGAAGGGCTCCTGGATCTCACCTCTGAAGGGACCCGTATTAGTTTCCTGTGGCTGCTGTAACAAATTCTCACAAACTCTGTGGCTTAAAAGAACATGAATTTATTGTCTGACAGTTGTGCAGGTTACAATTCCAACACGGGTCTCATCGGAATAAGGTCAAGGTCTCGGCAGGGCCGCATTCCTGCTGGAGGCTCTGGGGCGACGCCTTGCCGTCCTCAGTGTCTAGAGGCCCCTGCATTCCTTCACTGGGGGTCCTCTTCCTCCAGCTTCAGAGCCTGCAGTGCTGGGTCAAGTCCTCACATCATCGCTCTGACCTCCTCCGCTGCTTCCCTCTTCTGCATTTAAAGATCTTGGTGATGACGTTTGGCCCACCTAGGTGATCCACGATGATCTTGCCCGTCTCCAGGTGAGCCGATACCATCCTAGTTCCATCTGTAACCTTAGTTCCCCTTTACCACGTAACTTAACATAGTCACAGGTTCTGGGAATTAGGATGCAGACGTCTTTGGAGGGGGCATTATTCTGCCTACCACGGGACCCAAATATATTGCCCAGCTCTTGCTACCATGCACAGCATGGATCCTGCAAACCACAGCGATGGTGCAATGGGGTGTTGTAACTGCTGTCAGGAGGTGTGAAGCCCACAGACCTTCCCCGCCCCGGAGTTTCTCACTCCACGTGCTGTGCCCTCTTCCTCATCTCATCCCACCTCCCAGATCCCAGCCTCCTCTCTGCTTACCAGTGAGAAGCTCATCGAATCCAGGCCAGTATCACCCCAAACATCTCACGCAGGAAACAGTTATCTTCCTGCAGTGACCTGGACGCATCCTTAATGTTCTGAATGCTGAAAGTGGAAGCTGTGGGTCTCGTTCTAGGCCCCTGTCTTGTGTTTGTTGAAGTGGCCACTGATTTGTGTTTTTCTGTTCCTGACTGAAGCCAAGTCTGGCCAAGGTTAAATTTGACAGCGAGTGGTATTTATCTTTGTTATAATACATCTACGTGGAAGGCAGGCACGGTGGTAAGCCCTTTGCACACCTTATCCAGGTCACATTGTTTAATCTCTTTGCACAAACTCAGTTTAGTTTGACTCTAGAGTCCTGTTGTGCCCTCACTTGGGGTCTCACTACTGCAGGCACCCTGTGCCCTCAATGTCTCGGCACACTCAGAATCCCTTTTTCAGTGCCCTTTCGCATGCCTTTCCCCTAATCCTTATGTGAACTCTGTCTCAGGTTACCAGTGTCTTATTAGAGGCAATTGGTTAATTATTCCAGGAATTCTTTAACCCTAGAAAGAAGCCCTAAGAAGCAAAGGAAAAGGGTTAGGGGTGAGTCCCACACCCTGACACCTTGACCGGAGGATACCTTTGGTCGCCAGGGGTCCTCAGATCATTCCATAGGGCAGCTGTCTGCGTTGCAGCCACTGTTCCTCTCCCAGGGAAGCAAATGAAGCCAAAAGCATCCCCTCTGCGAAATTCTGTAGCATTCAAGGAGGGAAGTGTGCTAGATTGACTGGCAAGCAAAGATTAATTGGGTCTGTGTGGGTAAGTGGTTGACGGGACAAGGTCAGCCTTTGCTCTGTGTCAGCTTGAAAGGGGAAGTTGGGAGTGGAGTCAGGAGGCTGTGAAGGGCGGCCTCAGGGTCAGAATGACAGCAGCTCGGGGAAGGCTCTGGGCTGTGAAGTAAAACAACCACAAGTGTAAATGACCCGAGGCTCTGATGATGTGCAGCCGGTGATGTGCGTGCTCTTAGGCTGACATTCAAATGACTGAAATATCACCCGCATCGGCAGCCTGATCTATACTAAGGGAGAGTGAACTCAGATCATCAACTAAGGGTTTAACGTTTACTAAATAGAGTGTTAAAAGGTTTCTCAGTCCCTGAGGTTTGAAGCCTTTGTGATAATGTCACAGCAAGGCGCAGTTAATGCAACGCATGAGTGGCCTGTTTAAAATATTTACCTCTAAATGAGCCTATTACATTTCTAAAAATATTAAGTCTCTAACAGATATATATAACCCTTTCCCCCAAAGACAGATTCAAAGGAAAACACATCAAATGCACAGGTGGCGTCACTCCTGATCCATTTGAAACTGGGAACTGTAAAACAACCCTAGCTGTTTCTTATTCCACCTGGATGTCTGTCTTCAAGGAAGGTTTGGGGGAAGGAGGTAAAAGAAAAATAGGACATTTTTAGAAATGTTTTATTTAAAGAGTTATCATGTATTGAAAGAGTTATCATGTAGAAGAGTGATTAGATTTAAGGCATGTGATTCTATCTGGCACAATTGGGATGTTAATGAGAAACGTAATCCTGTGGTCTGGGGTAGCCTGTTGTCACTCTCCCTGGAGTGGGTCTTCTCAGTGTGGCCACTGGTCCAGGAGCCTTAGAAACCCATGTCTCAATGTTTGGTTCTTCTCGGAGATGACTAAGTTTAGGGGATGGACTCAAGCTAACTCCACAGAGACTAAATGTAAACACAGCGTTACAATGTCTTATTACTATTCACTGAGAAATATGCTTTCGTTGGCAGCCAAGATACTCATAAATTAGGTATCTAGGAAGTCAAGTTAATAATCAGATGGTTTCTTTATTTGCAAAGAATCATATTATGGTGTTACATTTATTGGTTTTCATCCATTGTTCCTATGGAGATTCATAACTCCCATAGTCCTTGTTATAATGTTGGGTCATTTAGGCCACAGGAGATAGAAGCTCCCTCTCTGACCTTCTCTTGTCCTTCTTTCACCTGCCTAAGGCAGGACTATGATCTGATTGTGAGTCAAAAAACCCTCATTCCAGAAAGGGTCCTGTCCCATACCCTGGAGGGAAGAAGGCCACACAGAGAGGCCAGGAACTGTCAGGTAGCACAAAAATGAGGTTTACTGAGGAGAGAAATACAGGATTACAGGGCAAGAGCAAGCTATAGGTTTACAAAGCATGGTGCATATGCCACAGATGATGGCCAGCCCTATCGTTGCAGCAAAAGGAGAGCAAAAGGAAGGGCGCAAAAAGAAGGAGTTGGCTGTGGTCTGCATCTTGTTTTATAGTGCCCGGATAGGGACCTCCCTCATGGTTAGAGGTCACCATGGAACCACTTTGATTGGACAGTTGGGAGTTGCATGACCTGAGCCTTACTGTACGTGCAGATCTCCCATGAGCCTCTCTGGAAGCCCATTTTGTGTGGGGGGGGAGCAGCAACACACTTTTGTCCCTAGGAGACCCAGAATCCCTTGCTATCTACCTGACAAAAGAATCTGCACAGACAGGCCTTGCTGGGTTTAGACCATGTGCTTTTTGTCCAGTCACGTTTCTACATGGTTGTCAATCATTCCTGTGTAATGGAAGCCTCCATAAAAACTCAAGAGGACTGGGTTCAGAGAGCGTCCTGATAGCTGAACACAAGGATGTTCCTGAAGGGTGGCGCACCCAGGGAGGGAATGGAAGCTCCACACTCCTTTCCCCATACCTCACCCTATGCATTTCTCCAACTGTATCGTTCTTTGTATTGTCCACTATAATAAATCAGTAAATGTAAGCAGTATTTCCCTGAGTTCTGTGAGCCGATCCAGCAAATTAATTGCACCCAAAGAGGGAAGGGGGTCATGGGAACCCCGACTTGAAGCCAGTTGGTCAGAAGCTCTGGAGACCCAGACTTGTGACTAGTGCCTGGGGGATGAGGGGAGGATCTTGGGGACTGAGCTCTCCCCCTGTGGGATCTGACACTATCTCTGGGTAGACAGTGTTCCAATTGAATTAGAGGACACCTAGCTGGTGTCCGCTGCTTGGTGTGTGGGGAAAAACTCCACATTTGGTAATGGAAGTCCTCTTCTGTGTTGAGTGTTGTGGAGTTTAGGGGAAACGGTTTGGGTAGTGTTATTCCCAAAGCACATGTCAAAAGGAGGTGGGATGGCCGGGCGCGGTGGCTCACGCCTGTAATCCTAGCGCTCTGGGAGGCCGAGACGGGTGGATCGCTCAAGGTCAGGAGTTCCAGACCAGCCTGAGCAAGAGCAAGACCCTGTCTCTACTAAAAGAAAGAAATTATATGGACAACTAAAAATATCTATATATAGAAAAAATTAGCCGGGCATGGTGGCATATGCCTGTAGTTCCAGCTACTTGGGAGGCTGAGGCAGGAGGATCGCTTGAGCCCAGGAGTTTGAGGTTGCTGTGAGCGAGGCTGACCCCATGGCACTCTAGCCAGGGCAACAGAGCCAGACTCTGTCTCAAAAAAAAAAAAAAGGGAGGCGGAAGCTGTTAAGATGTAGCTTATCCAGGTCATGGAGCGACCTAGTAGAATTACCCAAGCCCATAACGGAGCACACCTAACAACATTATAATAAAACTAATATTTATTTATTATTTAGCACTCATATGTAACAGGCAGAGGGCTAAACAGCTTACATGCTGACAATTATTATTCCTGTTTTAGAGAAGAGGAAATTGTGGCTTAGCATTGATCACTTGTTCTAGATCACATAGGCTACAGAGTGATAAATTTGAGGTTAAACCCAGGTCTGTCTGACTCCAAGCCCAGGCTCTTAACCGCCATTATATACTTCCTCTGCAGTCATTGGAATGCTCAGGCTCTCAGATTTACTGCCTCTTCCCTGACAGTGTTGGAAAAACACTGCCAAATCTTTGCTTTCTGATTCCCTTTTGTTTAAGCTGCCACATTGACCATTCCTTTCTGTTAACATAATTTTTCTTCTGTCGCCTCTCTTCTAATTCATTCCTTACATCCCAGCCACAGTGATCTTTCTAAAGCACAAATCTGATGCTGTCACTTTCCTGCTTAAAACCCTTAATTAGGTTCCCTAGAATAAAGCACAAACCACTTTGCTTGGATTTCAAAGTTCTTGATGATCTGCCTCTGCCGGCCTCTCCGTCCTCACCTCCCCGCCCCCTTCCCCTCCCCACTGGATGCTTCTGCCATATTTAACTTTTTCCATCCTTGGAATCTCAATCTCAAAGTCTGTTAATTTCTCTCATTGTCTCCCTGGCTCTCACTCTGCCAACATTTCTCCGTATCTTTCCATCCCTCAGTCTCTCCTTTCCTCCTTCCCTCCTTTCCCCCCAGCTCCCTGTTCCCCCTCCTTTTCTACTAACACCATCCATCCATCCATCCATCCATTCCACACATATTTATGGAGCATCGGATACACATCAGGCACTGTTCCAGACACCAGGGCTACAGACGCAGACAAGACAGACGTGGAGCTTCTGTTCTAGTAGTGGCAGAAAAACAAGAATCAAATAAGTCAATAAAGTGGAAAAACCCCAGATTGTGACAAATGGCACGCCAAGAGTTGAAGTAGTGGTGACGTGATGTTGAGTGTGAGATCAGAGAAGACTTCTGAGGACGTGACTCTATGCTGTGATCTCAAAGATGAGGAAACCAGCTCTGTAAAGTTCAGAAGGACTAGCTTGTACGAGGGCCCAAAGTTGAGAATTTAGTTCGTGAAACTGTGGCCAGAAAGGCCAGTGTAGCGTAAGGAAGACACCAGCAGCAGGAGTTAGTTAAGCTTGGAAAGAAACACAGGATCACGTACCCTTGAGAGCCCAGGCGAAGGAGCTTGGATTTTATTCCACATACAAGGGGAAGCCACTTTACACCGGTAAGTGGCACATTCCGGTTTGTCGTTTAAGAAGTTCACTGTGGCTGCCGAGTCAGGAATGGATGGTGTGTGTGCTGGGGTTGGAAGGGGAGAATTGGAGCAGGGACACCAGTTAGGACTTCATCACAGGGCGCCAGGCGAGAGACGGTGGTGCTAGACTAGAAGAGTGGCTGCGGAGATCGTGAAAAAAGGAAAGATTCAGGGTGTGTTTTGGAGGTGCCAGCGTTTGTTTCTGGATTGTGAGTTGGGGGTGAGAGGACGGGGGTGGGGCAGGGGGTTGAGGTTGAGGGAGGAGAAGACTAGAAGATGACTTCTATTACTATAATTTGGTGCAAACAACCGAACAGATGCGGTGATACTTACACAGCTGGGAGAAACAGAGGGAAAAAGTGCTGTAAGTTTTGTGAGGGCAAGGGAAGCCACATGTATGATGTATATCTGACATGTGAGTGAATTCAGCTAATTATTTCAACTTCTTCTATTCACCGTATTTGAATTAGATAATAGCGCCTGTTTGACACACTCGCGAATGTTTATCAGTTTGGAGTTTTAACATCTTCTCAGCCACCCCGTAAGGATTATTTCTTGAGGTCAGTTCTACATCTAACTAATCTCATCTCTTGGATTTTGATTCTAATTTTGCTTTTAGCAGCTGCCGAGGGTGACTAAGGAGGGCAGAGACTATGCTTTGTTTGTTTCATTATCAGCACCCAGCACAGTATGTAGCAGGTGGCAGATGTTCAGTAACAATTTATTAAGTGAACAAATTGACCAAAAACATGGAGGCAAACTTCAGCTTCATCGGATGTTGTTTTTATAACAATAGAGGCATCAGGGAATGGCAATCCGTCCTCTCCTAAATCTGAGCTTTTTACAGCAGAGATAGCTAGGTGAGGTGACATATGTACTATAAAGGGATATTATTTAAGGGAATGTATTATTTACAAGAAAACAAAATGAAATTTCAAGCATTCCTGTGACTCTATTTATCATCCTCCCTTTTCTGATGATAAAATCATTTGGAAATTTCTCATACAGAGGAGGCCCCTGGGAGCAAAATGATGTTCTGAATGCTCAGAGCTTAGATCTCCAAACCAATTTCAAGTCCCTCAATTCCTCTCCTGTAAAGCAAAGGATCGTATTATTTCCTACCTTCCACCCACCAATTTCATGGAGACCTTGTTTTGAGGATTAACTAAGAAATGAGTGTAAAGCACTTTGCCTAGGCCAGTGCTGTGTGTTACATTATATCACCAATTTGAACAACATCCATATTGATCTAATGAAGCTTGTCTTGTAATAATAAGTATTTAATTGTTCTGTAATACAAGGGCTGTGGTCATTTTGGTTGCAAGTCCTAAAGCTGAGTAAAAACACAAAGCAGCCTGATACTGTTTGCAAGGCTTGGACTCCAGGACAGCTTTTGTCTCCATTTCAGTAATCAGGCTTGGTTATTAAGCCACCATTTACTGAGGTCTGTCCTGGTTATAGAGGCTACAGCAAAAATACAGTAGACACTTTGCAGTCGGACACGGTGGCTCACGCCTGTAATCCTAGCACTCTGGGAGGCCGAGGCCCAAGGACTGCTTGAGATCAGGAGCTTGAGACCAGCTTGAGCAAGGGCGAGACCCCATCTCCATTAAAAATAGAAAAAATTAGCCGGGCATGTTGGCGCATGCCTGTAGTCCCAGCTACTTGGGAGGCTGAGGGAGAAGGATTGCTTGAGCCCAGGAGTTTGAGGTTGCTGTGAGCTGGGCTGATGCCATGACATTCTAGCCCGGACGGCAGAGTAAGACCTCCGTCTCAAAAAAAAACCCAAAAAAACAAAAAAAATAAAACAAAACAAAAAACACTTTGGGATGCAGAATAGGCACTCTTCTGAGAGTGACAGAAATTAAGGTTTTTTTTGTTTTTTTTTCCCCAAGATTAATAAGTTTTTAAAGAAAGGAGTGATAAGTAAGGATTGCAGTCATAACGAAATTTTGCTTGGGAGCAGTGACACTTCAATGATCATCACCTCAGTAAAGCAATCAGATTATATCTAGTACTTTAGATTTACCTGTTATTTCTAAAGTTTTTATTTTCTGCAAAGAAAACAGAACTCTTCTCTGACTTAGAGAATGGACACTAAGTCATACTAACTGGATGATAGGGGAATTGTTTTTTTAGAGAAGGGAGAAAAAAATAGGCAGGAATTAACTTGTTTTCCCATACAGGGGAAAAAAAACCCAAACTCCTTCAATGTACCTAAGTCTTGATGATTTTGTCTTCCAACAAACCCCCAAACATAGATAAAGTGCTCCAAATGCCAATTTGAATTTGGCAGGCAAGTTGGGCTGCAAATGATCTAATTTATCTCAATTCAAATCAGCTTAGCAAATTTGGAAGATGCTACATGAAAATAGGTAACATGGGAGTCACAAACACATGAATTTTAAGGTCTTTAAGCAAAAGTGACTTTCTAGGACAAGCCACTTCCTGTTCTCCTTCCAGCAAACAGTGCATGCAGAAACCAGGGAGACAGGACAGGCTACTGAGTACAAAGATTTCCAATTTAAATGCTTGGCTCAAAAATAAGAATTACAAACCACCTGCCTTCATTTCAGAAGGAAAGAAACTTTCAAAAGGCAACAATCTAGCTGAAGCCCTAGGAAGAAGTGGGAGTACAAAGAGAGGCCTCAGTGGGAGAACACAGTAATTATTCAATAATTATTGGCAGTGAATAAAATGCATGAAATGCAGGTGTAAATTATAATGCAAGAATGCCATCATATTCTAGTGGCAGTGCCGCCTCAGTCCAGGAAAGAGCACCCCCGTGGATTGCTTTTCCAAACCCTTTACTTTGTTCGGGGAGCTACATAAAGGGCAGCCGACTGTGGGTTTATAAAAGTCACAGCAAATTTTATAAGAGGATTGGGGCTCGTGTCGCCTAAGAATTTTGGAACTTCACCTTCCCTTTTCTGAGTTTGGCAATTTGACTATGAAATGTAAAGTACATGTTGGTAATTTGGCTCCTAAACTTAAAAACAATAACAAAAAATAGCAGCACAAAGAGAAAATTGAGCCAAAAAATGAGGCTTTCAGGAAGGGGCAAACCTAGTCTCTTATTTTCAAGACAATTAGGTACTTAAAACCATGTGGCTAGTGGTATGTAATGACCTATGTTGGTATATTGCTTTATGGTTTACACAGTGCTTTTATATCCATTTTCTCATTTGACACTCACAACAACCTTGTTTTAGGAAGGAATTATTAAATAAAACAAAGAGTATACAAGGTGTCCGGCATGTGCTTGGCTCATAGTTGGTGCTTTACAAGTGAGAACACAGGAATGCAGAGAAGTTAAGGTGAGGTGTCCAAGGTCACGCTTCCTTTTCGTGCCAAAACCACCTCTCATCCAACCCTTCTGATTCCAAGAACAAGCCGATTTTCTAGCACCTCATTCTGACTTTTCTTGGTTCTCAGGGCACAGAAAAAGACAACCTGAAAACATCCACTTATACAGTAGCTTCCATCCTTTCCCTCCATGGAAGCTGTTAATTGGTAGTAATGTCAAATAATTTACGTATCACCTCTTATTTCATTTTTTGTTCTCTGATAGAGGTGGTGATGGGAATGAAAATGAGCTATCAAGGGGGAAGAAGGATCAACACATGACTCATTAATGTCCTGATTTGCTGAAAAATTTCAGACGAAGATTCAAGATTTTTTTTCATGCACTCATTCTTTTGGTTGTACAATTTCAAGCAAGTAATGCATTTATCTGATCTGGGCATAGTGGAAACTTTCTGTCTCATACCCTTCAGAATCTCAGGGTCCATCCAACACAAAAGGAGGCTGGAATTTGGAAAACACAAGATCAATTTTATAAATATATAAAACCTCAGGACTCAGAGGAGATTTCTGTATCAGAATATCTCTGCCTACCTTTTAAATATTGCTCCAGGGAGATAGCCTCCAGTTGGAGCCAGAGTGAGGCTTCAATTTCCCTACCCAGGGATAACGCCTTCGTCTGTATGTCCCATCTATACCTAATCTTCTGAGCTCCACATCCCAATCCAACTGTCCTCTGGTCATCCCGACTTGGACGTCTCACAGACACTTCAGAAACAATATCATAAATGAAATTCCTCGTCCATGCCCCCAAAGGGACCTCCCTCATCATTTGAAGGCCTCATCTTGGAGAATGACCTCATTATTTACCAGTTCTTCTTGCTGAAACCCAGGAGGCCACAGCAGGATGTAAGTGGCCCACAGGGATCCAAATGCTACTGAGGACAGCACCTGGGGCTCACTCAGGTGCTGGAGAGACCCTGGCATGACTAAAACTCCCATTAAGAATGTTATACCCACCAACCTCCTCCAAACTCCTCCACCATCTGGTTTATCCCTGCAATTGCCTAACATAACAGTCTCCACAACTGGTCAGCCACCTTCACCTAAGGCAGCGGTCAGCAAACTGCCTGATTTTCCAAATAAAGTTTTACTGGGACTCAACCACACCCATTCATTGATGTATTATCTATAGCTGCTTTTGCTCTACAGTGGCAGAGTTGCATTTCGTAACAGAGACTGTGTGATCACAAAGCCCAAAGTGTTTACAATCAGGGTCTTTATAGAAAATGTTTGCTGACCTGCCCTAAGAGGACATCAGGATTAATCTCGTGATTCCTTACATCTCTTATAACCTAAGTCCCCACAAAAAAGCCCAGCCCTCCCAGGCACTGTCCCACAATGTCTCTTTGCGTCCTCTTATGACCTGAGCCCGTAGACCTGACAGCTGGGTTCTCTGAAACTCACAGTGTGTCATCAGCAGATACCCCTGAACCCTCAGCCTCCACGTTCCTTTCATGTTGCTCTTATAGACTCTGGCTTTCCCTGGAGCTCTCTCAAATGATGGCTGTTTTTCTCCCGTGGCCCCATGTACCGCTGTGCCTAGAGTGGCTATGTTCTTCATTACCGCTTCCAGACGTTGTTCCCCCTGATCTTCACTCCCCAAATGTCTTTGACTATACTGCTTGATACTCCTCTTTTTAATAATCACTCACCATCCTTCTAGTCTTTTACCTTTGTTAGCTGAAGAACTTAGGCTCAGTTTACTGAAAATTTCCCTGCCACCCCTCTGTTGTCATTCTTTATATCTTTAATACCTATGTAAATAATTTGTCCAACACCTTGTCCCTGCCTCCAGTGATTTTATCTGCCATTGCACTTTAGTTATCCAAATCCATGCCATGCTTTCTTACCAATGCGTACCTCTCCACCATCTCAATTTTAGGCATCCCACTCCAAGGACCGCCTCTGATTTTTCCAGCCCACTTGCTCTATACCTTCACACCAATGTTGTTGTTGTTTTATTAATACTGGTGAGACCTTCCGTTCATTGACCCATCTCTTTTTTCTGTCACTGCTCATGTCCTCGCTTCCATCCTTTCTCCAACTTAGTCTCCACAGCCATATTTATAACTGCTCCCTCACATCAACCCTCAAATCTCTTCTGCCCTTCTCTCTCCATCGTGTCCATGTTCAGAACCCCAACCCTGACTCAATCCAACTTTTCACGCTCTCCATTACTTCTCCCAAACAGCTGATCATGGCTGAGAAAAAGCATGCACACAACCCTGTTGGTTTTAAATTAATAGCTACAATCCTCAAGGGGCTTTCAACATTGCCCAGGAAGTCTACAACATTTCTCTAGTCAACACAGTCTCCCACTCTCTTACATAAATATTTCACACTTATTCTTCTCCCCTGTAGCCATCAACACCCTCTGCCCAGCTACACACACACACACACACACACACACACACACACACACACACACGCACACAGAGCAATGCCCTTGCTTTTTATTCCATCAGGGAAATTAGGTGCAATGTACTGGTCTCCCTGCCTCTGTCACCTCCTTCTTGTTCCACCTCCCAGCTTGTTAACAAGAACGATTTCTCTTCCTATCACATTCTCAGCCCCTCCACTTGTGCAGAGGCTCCTACTGCCCCTTGCCCAGCCAAGGACTGAACTTCTGCTTCTAACCTCTTCTGGTCCTATATTGTCATCTCCCCCTCTGCTGTGTGCTGTATTCCCGTCAGCATAGAGACTTGCTGAAATATCCCCAACATATAAAAAAAAATCAAAACAGCAACATATTTCCTCTCAGCCCCTTTCGTCCTCTTCCTCTTTGGAATAAAATTTTTTGAAAATGCTCTCCACGCTGCATCAAAAGTGAATCTTCAAAGCTGTAAGTCAAACCATGCCACACCTGAGCAGTCAATGCTCTGAAATTTTCCCAACACACTGAAAATAAAATCCCAAGTCCTTACCATGGTGCACATACACCGCCCCCCCAACTTGACCACACTTTTTATTCCTTTTCTCCCCAGTCACACTTTGTATCCACTTACCCTTCTTTACTTTTTCCCATAACCATCAGTACTTGATTGCAGTTGGCCGGATAATGCCCCCACGCAAGATGTCCAGAACCTGTCATGGCAAAAGGATTTTGCAAATGTGATTAAGGTAAGAATATCGTGATGGAAAGATCTGGATTATCTGCGTGGAACAAGAGCCCTTGTAAGAAGGAGGGAGGAAGATCAGAGTCCCAGAGGAGCTGTGCCCACAGAAGCAGAGGTCAGAGTGGGCCCATGGCAGGCAGGAGGGCTTGGGCAAAGGAAGGCAAGCGGCTTCTAGGACCTGGAGAAGGTGAGGAGACGGGTTCTCAGGATGACACTGTCCTACTGACACCTCGACTTTAACCCATGAGAGCCTCTTTTAGACTTCTGACCTCCAGAACTGTACGAAAATAAATTTAAGGTGTTTTAAGCCACTAAGTTTGTGGTAATCTGTGACAGCAGCAATAGGAAGTTTATACACTGGCATTATTTTGTTTCTTTACCTGTTTATTGTCTGTCTTCCCCCATACGTGTAAGCCCCGTGAAGTAAGGGGTTTTCCTTTTTTACTACAATGTTTCTGGCAGTCACAACAGTGGATATTTGTTGAATTAACAACGTTTATAGCAAAACGAATGAGAATTAGGTCCTTTGTAGAAAATTAACAAATGTTTGTAGAAAAAAGAATGAGAATCACTTTCTCCCTGGCTGAAACATATTCTTTATTCTCTTTTTTGCGCTGTGCCGCTAGTCTCTGGTACCAAAGACAGACACAGTACACAGCCCAGGGTGCGCCTTTGACCCCGTGGGTCTGCATTTCCATGCTCGATCCAGCAGTATTGAAGAGCAAGCCCTTCAAAACTGAACTCCCGGCTCTCAGATAATCTGCCTCAGCGGATCATCTTCAGAATTCTAAACTGAGGAGTGTGTTTTACTTTCTGGACAGTTATCCATTTCTCCTGTGTGTACTTTATTGTCTTACTGTGTGATAAATAAGAAGACGAAATAACAAGAAGGGTACCAACTGGAAATTAAACGGGACTTAAACTCACTTATGCCCATTTGTTGTTTTTCTTTCTCGCCAGAATATAAGGTCATGAGAGCCTTGGATGCTCACTCACCGCTTTGTCCTCAAGGCCCAGAAGCACGTTCAGTCCTTGGGGGCTCTCAGTCAGAGTTTAATGAGTGCATGAGTTTTCTGTGGTTCTTCCTTCCCTGCAGCCCCAAATCCACAGTCACTGAATCCCATAGATTCTTTTTCTCAGCATGTTTAAATCTATCTTCCCCCCGCCCCATCTCCACTGCTCTTGCCTTAGATCAGGGCCCTTATCCCGTCCTGCTGGGGTGGATGTAGGATCATCTACTTCCCAAACCTTCTGCACTCTGCTGCTAGAGGGGTTTTCTCAGATCTGATTATTGTAGCCTCCCCTGACCCTCTAAGACCCCTTCGATCGCTTCCCCATTGCCCACGGGTGGATACTCACTCCTGGATATGGCATCAGTGCTCGTCCATTCCCGACCCTGACCCCGCAGCCTATGCCGTGCTGTCCTTCTGTCCTTCTGCCCCTCCCCTCAATCTCAGTGAACCTGCAACGCCCAAAGTCCGGCTGTTGCCTGGCGTCTCTTGTGCCGTTACTTGGGTTCCTCCTCTGCAGTCTAGTTATCTGTAGCTGTGTGAAAAACTGCCGTAAGACATTGTGGCTTAAAACAACAGCCTTTGTTTATTCTTATCATCTTTCATGGTGACAGAGACTGACTGGGCCCATCTAGATGATTCTTGCTTGTGTTCTCATGAAGTTGCCTTGATTCTTCGTTTTTTTTTCTTGTACTTTAATGCCTGCAAAAGAGCCTGGATTCTAAGAGCGAGCATTCCTAACAGACTAGGTAGAAGTGGGGTTACTCGATAGGCAGGGATTCTGGGTCTCCTAGGGATGAAGGCGGGTGCTGCTGCCGTTCACCTCCCCACATGCCAAATGGGCTTTCAGAGAGGCTCATGGGAGATCCCCATGCGCAGTAAGACTCAGGTCACATAACTCCCAGCTGTCCAATCAGAGTGGTTCCCTGGTGATGTCTGAGCTACAAGGGAGGTCCCAATCTGGACACTATAAAACAAGACCCGGACCGTAACCAAGCCCCTTTTGCTCTGTCTTTTTGCTATGACAATGTGTCCAGTTGTCATCTGTGGCATATGTATCTTGCTCTTGCTCTATAATCCTCTCTCTCTCCTCAATAAACCTCATTTTCATGCTTGCCTTTCTTTAGTGCATCTGGTCATTCTTCGGCCATGAGTGCACGAAGAACCGACATTTCAGACTGTGACCCTACAGTGGCATGGCCTTTCCAGTCTAGCCTTGGAAGCCACACGGAATACTTCTGCTGTGTCCTACCAGTTTTAAGTGAGTCACTAAGATCAGCTCAGATTCAGGAATAGGAGAATTAGAGCACAGCTCTTGATGTGAGCAGCATCATGCCTGTGCAGGGAGGGCAGGGCTCATCTACCAGCAAACACACCATTCACATTTCCACATCAAGTTTGTCCCTTACCCCCACACCCCGAGACAGAATTAAGCCCCACCTCCTTTGCAGGCCAGCTCTTTCCCTTGTTTGCATCTCTCTTGGTGTTGATGGACTTACCTCAAAATATGGTACCTTGGCATTTGAGAAAACAGCAGAAGCAGGGAGGTCTCTCTGACCTTCTCCTGCCCTTCTCCCCAAAGCAGGCTACGAAACAATTCTCTGACTTCCTTTGAAGCAATGATAAAACCCTCATTCCAGAGGTACCATTCTTATATCCAGAGGAAAGATACATCCTTATCCTCAAAGGTACAGAGATTCCAAGAAAAATCTGAACAAACGGTCCAGATTTTTGCTAAGTTCCTACCAGTTTATTACCATAGACCATACCGACTTTGTCCAATCACACATCTGCATGACTGTCCACTCTTCCTCAGCCTTAGCATAAAAGCACACAGGTTTCCCTGTTTCTTTGGGTCTTCATTTCTGACGGCTCCTGTCTCACATGAAACTTGTGTTAAATAAATTTGTATGCTTTTCTTTTGTAAACCTGTCCTTAGCTATAGGTTTCTCAGCCATGAACCTAACGACAAATGAGGAAAGAAATCACTTCCCTCCTGTGGCATCTACAACATATAATTTAAATTCCTTCTTTACACTTCTGCCTCAGTTTGTGTTTCTCACCTGTGGGTAGGGAAGTACTAGATACAAGATAGGCCCTTAAAACCATGTGTCGAAGGAAAAAAATCTGGCTTTTTACATTTTTATTTTTGAGGATGAAATTAACCAGGAATATGTTTCATACAATTGGTATTTGAGAGAAGAAAGTCCAAATCGAAATGTTGACAGGTGAGTTTTAGGAAGCTCCTGTCTGAGGCACACAAACCTGGGTGTCCCTGTGTCTTGGTGGGATTTCATGGAATTCTGGGCACATTTAAGGCAAAAGAGAAAAAAATTACCTCACTGTAAGGAGGTATTTTAAATTCATTTGAAGAGGTTGAGAGTCACAGCAGTAAAGGGAACTTTCTGCAGAAGAAAAGGAGAATTTTGAATGTCACTGAGCCCTACAAATCCTGGTAGGCTGGAAACACCTTTGGAAGCAGAAAAAGCATTAGTGCTTTTTTTTTCTCAGTGGACTCCAGCTGTTTGTGGTTCGAGCCCACAGGGCACCGGGGCACCTACAGGGATAATGGTCAGGCTCTGGAGCTCCCACTGACACCACGACTGGGAATTATCCCAAAAGTTTACCGACTGATCAAGCACATAATAAATTAAGAAAATGTTTAGCCAGGAGTGATAAGAAAATCTAAAATACTTCTGTGTTCAAATTTAATTTTCCAAGCAATAAAGTTTCTAATATTAACAAAGGTAGTGGAGCTCCTAAATTATTTTTTTTAAATCTTTTTTAATTTCTTTGAATATCTCATTTCAATGACTAATCAGGAGATGACACCAAAGTAGCTGGAGAGTTGAATTATTCCCATCAGCATTACAAAGCCAACATTTTAAGGATTCAGTCCTTTTGGATTTCTTTTCCTAATTAGCTTTTTAAAAGAGAAGCACCAAGGTTCAAAGCTGCTGCCTTTCTAGAATTTAAGTATTTAAAACTCCACTGCCAACCTGGAAACTTAATTTCAAAATTAAACAAAGCAATCTGTACAGAGCGTCTGAATAAATATCTAATAAAATCTGTTTATAGATTAACCAAACTGAGACTTAACAACCAACCTTGCTATGATCTGTTCCTTTGAAAGCTAACATTTTGTGGGCATAAATAGTGTCTTCATAAACCCTATGCTAAAGCTTATTTCATGCTGTTGGTAAGGTGTGAAATAGCACTTTTATGAATATAGATGATATTCTTCAAGCTGGTGCTCTAGATCAGACTAACAGAGGTGCCGATTTTTCCCAGGAGTGGTTACGGAAGCAGGGAAGAGTTATGAGTGGTGAAGGGTAGGCTGGGGAACATAATGACTTGTATTTCTTGAGAATCATATCTATATCGTACAGTTTTATTATTTAATTTGACTTACCAAATTTTAAATATGTTCACCCATTATTAACCATATGCATCTTTCCCTCTGATTTCTTTTGTGATTTCATATTTAAGAAGCTCCCCCAAATCCAGATTTTAGGAAAATGTACACCTATATTTTCTTTTGTAATTTTATTTATTTACATTTTTATTGAGGAGAAATTCATATAACATAAATTTACCATTTTAAAGTGACATTTAGTATATTCACAATGTTGTGAAACCATCACCTCTGTCTAGTTCCAAAATGTTTAATCATCCCCAAAGGAGACTTGAAACTCATTCAGCATTAATTTCCCATTCCCCATTCCCCCCAAACCTTGGCAACCACTGATCTGCTTGTCTCTATGGATTTGCCTATTCTGGATATTTCATATAAATGGAATCACACAATGTGTAACCTTTTCAGTCTTATTTCTTTCATTTAGTATAATGTTTTTGAAGTTCATCTGCATTATAACCTGTGTAAGTACTTCAATCTTTTATATGAATAATATTCCATTATATGATAGACTACATTTTGTTTATCCATTCATCAGTTGATAGACATTTGACATATTTATATATTTTGGCTATTGTGCATAGTGCTGCTATGAATGTTTATGTTCAAGTATTTGTTTGAATATCTGTTTTAATTGTTTTGAGTATGTATGTAGGAGTGGAGTTGTTGGGTCTTAGGGTAATTCTTTAACATTTTTTTTTTTTTTTGAGACAGAGTCTCACTTTGTTGCCCGGGCTAGAGTGCTGTGGCATCATCCTAGCTCACAGCAACCTCAAAGCGATCCTCCTGCCTCAGCTTCCCGAGTAGCCGAGACTACAGGCATGCGCTACCATGCCCGGCTAATTTTTTCTATATATTTTTAGTTGTCCAATTAGTTTCTTTCTATTTTTAGTAGAGATGGGGTCTCGCTCTTGCTCAGGCTGGTTTCGAACTCCTGAGCTCAAACAATCCGCCCGCCTCGGCCTCCCAGAGAGCTAGGATTACAGGCGTGAGCCACCGCGCCCAGCCCATTCTTTAACATTTTGAGGAACATATTTATATGTTTATTTTTTAATACATCTGTAAAGTTAAGCTCTAAATGGATCATTTCTAAATTGTTAATTTCACCTAAATCATTTGTTGAATAATTCATTCCTTGTCCTTTAAATTTGTGGTTCTAATGCTTCAGGACATTGGTCTGGGCAAGATCTTCTTGAGTAATACCCCCAAAGCAAAGGCAACCAAAGCAAAATTGGACAAACGAGATCACATCAAACTATGATGCTTCTGCACAGCAAAGGAAACAATCAACAAACGGAAGAGATAATTCACAGAATGGGAGAAAATATTTGCAAACTACCCATCTGACAAGGGATTAATAACTAGAATAAGGAGCTCTAACAAGTTGATAGGAAAAAATCAAATAATCTGATTAAAAAATGGGCAAAGGATCTGAATAGACATTTCTCAAAAGAAGGCATACAAATGGCCAACAGGTATATGAAAAAATGCTTAACATCATTAGCCATCAAAGAAATGCGAATCAAAACTACAATGACATATCATCTCACTCCAGTTAAAATGGCTCTTATCAAAAAGACAAGCAGTAACGAATGCTGGTGAGGATGTGCACAGAGGGGAACTCTCGTACTCTGTTGCTGAGAATGTAAATTAGTGCAGCTGCTATAGAGAGCAGTATGGCGGTTACTGAAAAAACTAGAAACAGAACTACCATATGACCCAGCAACCCCACTGCTAAGTATATATCCAAGGGAGGGGAATTCACTGTATCAAAAGGATATCTGTACTCCCATGTTATTGCAGCACTATTCACAATAACCAAGATATGGAATCAGCCTAAGTGCCCATAAGTGGATGAATGGATGAAGAAACTGCGGTACATACAGACAATGGAATATTATATAACCACAAAAAAGAATGAGATCCTGCCATTTGCAACAACATGGATGGAACTGGAAAATATTATGTTAAGTGAAAGAAGCCAAGCACAAAAAGACAAATCTCACATATTCTCACTCATATGTGGGAGCTAAATATTAAAAACAATTAGTCTCATGGAGACAGAGTAGTAGAATGATGGTTACCAGAGGCTGGGAAAGGTGGTAGGGGCAGGAGGATAAAGGGTGGATGGTTAATGGGTAAAAAAATGTAGTTAGAATGACCAGTATTTGATAGCACAGCAAAGTAACTATAATCAACAATAAGTTAGGGTATACTTTAAAATAACTAAAAGAGTGGAACTGAAATGTTCCTAACACAAAGAAATGTTAAATGCCTGAGGTTATGGATACCCCAATTACCCTGATTTGATTAATTCACATTGCATGACTGTATCAAAACATCACATGTGAAGATATATGACTATTATATACCCACAATAATTAAAAACAATTTTTAAAAATATGAGGTTCTATTGCTCTGCCTGAATTTTCTTTCAACGTCAGACACTTTAAAAAAATTATTACTATGACTCTGAGGACTTTCAAATATCTAGTTAAGAAAGAACTCTATTATTCATCTTTTTCAAAATTTTCTTGGCTCATCTTCCCTTTTATTTTTTCAAATTAAATTTAGAATCACTTCTGTCAAGAAAATTTCATTGCTATTTTAATTGAAATTGCACTCAAGTTTTATATGTTAATTTGGGAGGAATTGACATTGTGTACTTTTTAGTCAGTATGCCTCTTCATTTAGTCAGATTTTCTTTGTGATTTTTCTGTAAACTTCATAATTTCATTAATATTGGTATTGCATATTCCTTGGTAAGGTACCTGGATATTTTATCATTTTATTACTATTGTGAATAACATTTCATCTCAGTATTCATTTGGAGGCTGCTATAAACTGAATGTTTGTGTTTCCCCCAAAATTCATATGTTGAAACCTAACCCCCAAAATGATGGTATGAGGTGGTAGGGCCTTTGGGAGGTGATTAGGTCATGAAGGTGGAACCCTCAGGAATGGGGTTGGTGCCCTTATAAAAGAAACCTCAGAGAACTCCCTGGCCTCTCTGCCATGCATGCAAGGACACAGTGACAAAATTGTTGTCTATGAATCAGGGAGTAGGCCCTCATCAGAACCTCACTATGCTGGCACAGTTTTCCAGCCTCCAGAACTGTGAAAAATAAATATCTATTGTTTATAAGTCACCTAGTCTATGGTTGGTTGTTATAGCAGCCTCAACAGACCAAGACCAGGATGTTTATGTTTCTAATCTCACTTATTATAGTAAATTTTTAATTTATTATCTGATATTTTCTGCATAAACAGTAACCTCATTTGCAAGTAATGATAATTTTTTTTCTCTTTTCCAATAGCTATATCTTTGTACCTTTTTGTTTAGTAAGACCTTTCATGCTAATAAACTTTGTTCATTATTACATGCCTAGTACCTCCAAAAGTGTGTGTGAGCTAAATATACTTTTTGAAGGAAGAAATAGATTTTGCATAATTATTGTAGTAGGCATCCTTGATTCATTTAGAATTTAATAGAAATGCTTAAAGCATTTTGTCATTGAGTGTGATATTACATTTTGGGTGGAGATAAGTGCTCATCAATAGAGAAAAATTATCTTCTATTCCTAATTTTTGGAGACTTTAAAATTAAGAATGGGAGTAAATTTTTATCAAATTCCTCTTCAGTAGATACCGAGATTATCCTATAGCATTTCCTACCTGACATTTTTTATGTTGTACATTAACAAATTTCCTGTAACAAATTATGCTTGGTGATAGTGGATTATTATTTTAATGTACTGCTGAAGTAAATTCACTATCGCTTTATTTAGAATTTTCACAAAAAGTTTCAAAAGTGATATGGAGGGTATGGAGTTCAAACACTTCCCGCCGAGCTCACTTCCTGCCTCACTTTCCCATGGGGGATGGCCGGTATATTCCTGGAAGAGATGGAACTGATCCCACCATGCATAGTATTAGCACAACCTCTGAGGAAACGGGTCCTGGAGTTGTACATTGGAAATCAATCCTCTTTTCCTTCAAATCCTCTGAAGCCACTGAGTGGCATCAGCTAGTGATGCCTGATGTCTCTTGTTAAGCCAAAGCCCTTCCACCAATTGCCTGCAGATTTTTACTGTCTTTTCCATGGTCATTTCCTTGAAGAAGACTTGAGCTATCATAAAATTCATCTTGTGGGATGCTTTTATTGTTGTCTATTTGTGATAGGTTCAGCACTGTTATTTGCATACACTTCGCTGGACATTAGGGGTTAAAGCCCATTCATCACTAGCCAGAAAAACTGGTACAAAGAGGATTAAACAGTGCATATGCAGAGACAACAGCACAGAGTAACCTGAGTAGAGTGCTACTGTTGACCACCAGGTATCCTAACACCACATGCACAGCACCACAAACCAGAGTGCAGTCTACCATGCAAATTCTTGCTACTTCTGAATACACAGTAGTGTTTAGGGCATAGGGAAGATCATCAAGTAACTGTTTTTTGGCGGGGGGAACCTTTCAGACACAAAGTTTTTTGACTAATCAGTGCTATTCGCGACAACATTAACCAGAATATGCGTGTTTCAGAACATACTCTAAGACAAACAGAAATTATTATTTTTGATAATATGACAACTTAAATTATAGAAAATATTATTGCTTCCTTGCAGATGTTATAAAGTTGACTATAATCTAGGCCCATTTCTATATGAACATAGTGGATCTGAAAGAGGCCAAAACCATATTTGCGTTGCTGAACATTATTTTTTTAGCCATACCGTAAGTCAACTTGTGGAAACATTTCTGATTTTCTGATATTCTTAGACTGTTAGGATGTACTGTAACAGAGGGAATGGCCCGGAAAAAAAAAAAAAGAAAAAACAGCAAAAATATTTTCTGTTTCTTTGAAGAACTGAAACTGCATTCCTGCCTCAGGCCAGTGGTAGGGAGGAGCAGGGAGAAAGCCTTTTGTGCTTATCCCAGGTGGAGCCAGCCCTCCAGGTGGGCAGTTGGCGGGGTTCACAGGCTTTGGCTTTGGCAGAGATGGGACAATTAGAATAGTTAACCACCGTAATTGCCTGAAGCTGAGAACCCTCCCTTTAAAAACTCTGTATTTCTGCCTATGTTTAGGAAAAATTTGGATTTTGAGATAATAGTCTGCCTTTTCCCTCCCTTTGCTGGCAAAGGTAATAAATCTCTTTCCTCCTCCCTGAAGACACTTGTCCTCGTTCTTCTGATACGGCCTCATGGACCAGTGTTGAGTTTTTGGTTAACATGTCTCAGCAAGTTGACTTGACAAAAAGTTAATGCCATATCCACTAGCTATGACATCCACAATGCTTGTCGCATTCTAGATTTTCAATAAATATTTGTGGAATAAATCCATGAATGGATATTTCTTGTGCCAAAAGATGTAGCTGATTATGTTTGAATAAATATGAAGAAAGTGACCAATATTTTTTTTTACCAATTTATGTAACACTATAATCTTTGACATAAGAGCTGAGAAAAAAATATTATAGGACACAAACTTGTAAGAAACTAGTTAAAATATCATAGCTAAAGACCCTGGTAGGAGTAGTCCACAAAGTTTTGCATTAAAGGTTTATCTGAGCATATTCCCTTTCCCTCATATCTGTTCTTATTAACAGAGATGGGGACAGGAGTGGGGAGGTGGCAGGTCAAAATGGGCTCCAGGGAAGAGCCATAAAAATGATGAGCAGGTTGGATATACGATTCTCAGGAAAGACTGGAGAATCAAAATTTTAGTCAGATGAAAAGGAGAATAAGGAAAACTTAGTATCTGTCTTCAAGGATATCAGAGGTTGTAATGAGGAAGGTGCTGACCGTTCTTTATCACCACAGAGGATGGAGCTAATAAAAAGAGGGATGTTTTGTGGAGAAATAATAGAATTTCATTGTGAGGCCTATGAAATACTAATCTCTCTTACCAAAACAGGTGGGGGTCAGGGTATATGAGAGGTTCTCAAGTGCTGCTTATGGTTCAGCATCATTGGTATTACCTGGGAGCTTGTCAGAAATGCAAATTCTTGAACCCTGCCTTACACCTACTGAATCAGAAATGCTTCGCAAAAGGTCTTTGAACCAGTCCTTAGGTGATTCTGATAGATGTCAGGTTTGACAATCATTGGGCTAGATAAGCCCTTGTGGACACTTTACTTTCAGATATTCTTGGAAAGCAGGAGTCAAGAAGGAATGAAGACTAAGCTTCTTCTAGTTTCACATGGTCTTTTGTGAAGAAGACACCCCCATCAATGCAGTTTATATTCCTCAGTGCCATAAATCATAAGGGATAAAGCCATCTACTTTGGAAGATAAAGTTAGTGGATGTAGTGAGGTATATTAATAGTTTGTAATCAACAGTGGTGAAAACTGCCCCAAAAGATAAAGAAATTTTTTTCACTCTAGACACTATTGGAGATATTCCACAAAGAGGGCTACCTCAGGAAAAAAGTGAACCCTCAACCTAATGTCAAGATTTTCAGGATCTAGCAAGAGATATATGCACACAGAGGGATGATATGATTAGGGCTGTTCTTACAAAGCAGAATAAATGAAGAGACAAGTATGAGAATACTGAGTACTGGGGAGGGTTCTGCAGAATAAGCCTGCTCATACTCTGCTAGGTGGATTTAAGAGTCCACAACCACAATCTATCTGGAGAAAAATTTGTAAATATCCATTAAGAATCTTAAAAGTGCCCACCTCATTAATTTACTAATTTAACTTTTAGGTATTTAGCCTAAGGAAACTAATTGGAGGTGTCATCTAGAATGTTTTTGCAGTTTAATTTGTAGTGAAGAATTTTAAAGCAAAAGAAGAAATCCAGAAGCTGCAAAGGCAATTTGACTTTATACAAATTAAACATTTAAATGATTAGTGATAGCAAATACAAAATCAACAGTCAAATGATTTATTAGGAAAAATAAGCACAACATATATATGATAGATTAAATTTACAATATAGAACAAACTTCTACAAAATTTTCCTTTCTATAAAAGAAAATTAATCTTGTACAATGTACAAAAGACATAAATAGACATTTTATAGATGAGGAAATCCAAATGGAAAATAAACATATAAAAATATTAAACTTTACTAGTGGTCACGAAAAGGCTCATGAAAGTAGCAATGAGAGGTTATTTCTCCTATTAGATTAACAAAAATTAGAAAGGGTGATCATATATACCTACCATGCTGAAGATGTGAGGAAAAGTACACTCTTCTACTCGGCTGGTAGAAATGTGAATTATGAAAGGTTTTTTGGCAAAATCCACTAGAATAAAAAATATACACAATCTTCAACATAGCAATCCTACTCCCAGAAATATAGTCAAAGAAATGAAAGTGCCCAGCATATAAAGAATATATGTAAAATTTAAGCATTCATTCCTCAAATGAATAAAAAAACCCAAGTAGAAATAATAAAAATGCCCATCATCAAGGAAATGATTAAATAAACTCTAGTTATGGATACCATGAAATGTTATGCTGACATTGAGAAGAATAAATGAAATTTAAACCATTGGCTTGGAGGAATTTCCAACATAAATGCTAAAAGCAAGACAAAGGAAAGAATACATAATGTGTTTTTATTAAAAATGAATAGCAACAACTCTCCCATACATGTGTACATTTGTTTGTTTATGATTATATTAAAATGTGTAACTGTGGAAAAAAGGCAAAAAATTGTACTAAAAAAGAAAAAAGCATGATATGATAAAGTCAACATGTATATTATGGTTCCATTGATGTAAAATTATACAAATTTATGTGTATTTATTTCTAGTAAGATATAAAAGAGTTAGTTTGCTAACAGTGGTTCTCTTTGGGTTGTAGGATTTATTCCTTTTATTTTTTCATATCACTTGATTTCTTTTTATAATAAGCATGTAAAACAAAACATAAAACCTTTTTATTGTAAAAAGAAAAAAAAAGCCCAACCAGTAGAAACATAAAAATGAACAGAATCAATAGTTGTTATCATCTAGGAACTAGGAAGCAGAGGAAGGGCTGTGTTGAAAAGTGGAAATGCCCAGCTATCTCTTTTCCAGACATATAACACTTCCCCAGAAATTGTTAGATCAGGCTGAATGCAAAGGAAGAAGTTGTTAAGGAGAAATGGTGGAGGCAGCAGATTCAACACAGTTTAGAGCTGGTTGGCGGGAAATGGGCTCTTAGAATTATGTGCACTCGGGAGCACAAATCCCTGTGCCTCAGGACTGCAGAGTCATTGGGGAAGTTATGAGTCCGGGTGTTTATAGAAACCTTTCATGTTAATCCCTGGTACTAATGTTATCTGAGCCCTCTGACTAACTTTCATGATTACTGTCAAGAAATGTTGGTGTCCCCCCAAAATTCATATGCTGGAACTTGATCCCCAATGTGATGGAATGGGGGGGCCCTTCAGGAGGGGATTAAGTCATAAGGGCTTTGCCTTCATGTATGGGATTAGTGTCCTTATGAAAGAGGTTGAAGGGAGCTCTCCTTCACTTCTGCCATGTAAGGACACAGCGTTTGTCCCCTCCACCGTGTGACAACGCAGCAATAAGGCATCATCTTCGAAGTGGAGAACAAGCCTTCACCACACATTGAACCTGCTGGTGCCTAGATTGTGGATTTCCCAGCTTCTAAAACTGTAATAAATAAATTTTGTTGTTTATCAATTACCCAGTCTGAGGTATTTTGTTACAGCAGCCCGAATGCACAAGGTAATTCCTACTCTCTACTCCTGGCTAACACCTCCCTGGACATTCTCCATTCTTCCCTACTCGTACTTCTGGACAACAGAGGCAGGAAGACTGGGAGAAGGAAAAGTAGGAAAGGTGATCCCTGACCCCTGACCCTCCCCCATCTAGTCTTGAGGCCCTTGGGAGAGAAAACTGGTTACCTTTCCGTAAAAACACCCTGTAATGGGCTTCCTGTATAGCACTTACCATGGCTTCTTGTTTCTTATCTGTTGTTACAAAGTCTGTAATTATCTTTAAAGTTCTTCAGAATTACAGTAAGATATTTTAGGATGTACAACTTAGGTTCAGCCAATACCCAGGTGTTAATCTAGAAAGCACAGTCAAGAAATAGACAGCTCCTATATTAATTAAGAAAGTGCAGCCAGGGGTCAAATAACATTCTATCAGAAAGGACCATACTCCAGAGGCAGCTATCACAGGCCTTCCTGTTATTCACATCTCTATCAACAACAGATGCTTTCTAATTTGCATACTAGATGCCAGAAATAGATTTCTATTGATGTAAAATATAGCCTGTTGTATAATATTAGCAATGAGGTGTCAATTGTGAAATCGAGGTATTTAATATGCATTGCTTATTTAAAAAATAGCGTCAATAGAATATAAGAATCCAGCAAGGCTTTTGACTGTACCCTTAGTGATTGCACTCATAGGTCTGGTTTCTAGCCATGGTCTCTCAGTTCTTTCAGACTATCAGGGTGACAAAATCCTGCCTCTGGAATCTGGGCATGTTCCTAGAATGCGCCTTTGATACAAAGTTGGTGGTCAGAGCATCTGAAAAGAAAGAGAACAAAGGCACTCTCCAGTCTACAGAAGAAGTCACATGAATCGTTTCTTTAGCACTTGCTTTGCTAATAAAATTTTAATTCATAAACATCTGACTTAATTAATAAGCAAGTTTGAAATCTGCTTTTAGTATAACCTCTTGCAAGGAAATAGCTGAACTTCTCCACTTTGAACTTCTTTGGTGACACCATAATCCATAAAGACCCAGAGAATTGTACACATGGTTGATAGGTCAGTTTTTCTTTTCTTTTTTTGTGTTTTTTGAGATAGAGTCTGGCTCTGTTGCCCTGGCTAGAGTGCTGTGGCGTCAGCCTAGCTCACAGCAACCTCAAACTCGTGGGCTCAAGCGATCCTCCTGCCTCAGCCTCCTGGGTAGTTGGGACAATAGGCATGCGCCACCGTGCCCGGATAATTTTTTCTATCTTTAGTTGTTTGGCTAATTTCTTTCTATTTATAATAGAGACGGGATCTTGCTCTTGCTCAGGCTGGTCTTGAACTCCTGAGCTCAAGCAATCCTCCCGCCTCGGCCTCCCAGAGTGCTAGGATTACAGGTGTGAGCCACGGTGCCTGGCCTGATAGGTCAGTTTTAATAGTTGGTATTATTTTTTATTGTCTTCTTCTTTCTTTAGACTGTAAACTCCTTATCGTTTTTATACATTGAAGCCTAGCGCAGGGACTGCTATGGTAAATGTGTGGAAATGTGTGAATTTGTTGGCTGAGTTCTCCAGGGCTGTTTCCTACTCTTCTCCAATCTTCCTGTAAAAAGTAATCAAAGTCACAGGACCTTTTGAAGCAGCCCAGGGAACAACTCAAAGCTTCAATGGGTTCTGACAGGGAAGAGGTGCTCTTTCCAAGCCGAGTTAATAATTGTATTCTTGGGCTCTTGGGAAAGAGGGCATTGTGGTCACATGTTTACCCAAACTTCTCTTCAGGAGTGGTTGTGGCAGATCGGACAAGTGAGAAGGAATAGTGTTGGGATCAAAGAGTGACCATGGATCAAGCGGTGTGGTTGAACTCAGGTCCCACACTTACCGGTGTGATTACAGGCAGGGGGTGCCTCAGTTGCCTTATAAAAACAGTAACTACTTGCAGGTCTGCTAGATTAAAGGGGAGAACACATATAAAATACTTAGAAAAGTGCCTGCCTTGCCTGAGGTAAGCTCTAGGTGATAATTAGCATTTCTTATTACTATCATTATTTATCTCAGGAAACACAGAGTTGTGAAGAAAGTGTTTGGGTAACAGGTCCTCATTTTTTGTATGTGTTTTTAAACTGGGGAAACCTTAGAATCTTCTGGGGTACCTGTTGTATATTCAGATTTTCAGCTCTTGCCCTTGGAGACTGATTCAGAAAGTCTGTGATCTGTAGCCAGAAATTTCCCTCAGGTGATCTGTATGATAAGGCAAGTTGGGGAAAAACTGTTTTAAATGAATAAGGAAATGAATTTTTAAGCCTGCAATCAACTAGTTTAAAGTTGATTTCTGATTAAGAAGCCGGCCTAGGGCAGTCTTTGGTGCCTCAGGGCACCTTTTGGTAGTGAGCGCTAATTTTATTTCTTTAAGCAGCAGGTTAAGAGTATGGACTTTGGACTCTAAAACACTTGAGTTTGAATTTGTTATTGGAATGTGACCTGGGGCCTTTCTTAACTTCCATTTCCTTATCTGTAAAATGTAAATAATAATAGTTACTTTCCACTGGGATTCCTGTAGGACTAAAGTAGATAATCCACGAGAAAGCTCAGTTCCTGTGCAAAGCAGAGGTTCAGAAAGTGACTACAAATCATAATCAGGAATGCCAGATTTTCCCTTCCGATATGACTAAGTAGCTCCCGCTCAATCTCTCCCTTCTGCCAATAAAAACTATAAATTCAGCACAAAATAAAAAACCAATGACCAGAACTCACTGGAGAGTAAACATAAGCAGAGGAGTTGACACTTAGAAAAGGGGGTGAGTTACCATTTTTTCAATGGCATTTAGTCAGAGAGTAGGTCAAAATTGGCACCAAGATGTCACTAAAACTCTGAAAGAAAATTCTCAGTTTTCTGGCTTGAAGAACCAAAGGACAGATTTAAGGGCAACCACAGCTATTGGCAAGTGAAGGGGAAATCCCAGAGAGCTAGAGAGAGAGCGCTGAAGTTCTATTATTAACCGATACTAAATATTTGGCTAACCATCAAGCTATGATTGTATGAGACAGACTGCAGCTAAAAATTAAAGAACTGAACTGAGCTTCAAGGTGTTGTGCAAGAGTCAGTGTTTGCAGTTTGAGTCCAACCAAATCATTGCTTGCTAAAACAGAAAACCTACACTTTTCAGAGAGATATAAAAGAATATAGTCTCTCAAACATAATATTCGCAATGTCTAGGATATAATCCCAAATTACTTGACATTCAAAGAACCAGGAAAATATAACCCATTCTTAAGAAAAAAGACAAAAGCTGAGGTCAATGAGATGTTAGAAACAGTGGACAAAGATTTTGAAGCAACTATTTAACTGTGCTTGAGGATATAAAGGAAGATATATTTTCAATGAATGAAAACCTAAGAAAAACTCAGCAGAGAAATAGAAGCAATGAAGAAGAACCATTTGGACATTCTAGAACTGAAAAATACAATGTCTGATATAAAATATCACTGTTTGGCTTAAAAGCAGAATGTAGATGTGACAGTGGAAAGCCAGTAAAGACTTGCTTGAAGATAGAATAATAAAAATGATCCAATCTGAATGATAGAAAACAGACTGAAAAAATTGAATGGAGCCTCAGGTACATATGGAATGATGTTCAAAAAGTATAACATATGTTAATGAGGTAATGAAATAAATTCTAATTCTAATCCTAATACGAGTGGGTAAAGGTGAGGTAAAAGAGGTAGGAGGAGGCATAGAGATATTTATCTGAACTTCACCCCTTGGGAAGAAGTTCTTTTGGATGTCTGCTTGTATCATCTATTGGAATCTTTTTAAACTTGCAAAGTACAAATAAGATCTCCTCCTTGAAGTATTGATTCTCTCTCTTTCTTTATTTCTTTCTTTGAACAAATGCTTATTCAGTCCCTACTATATTTTCTGGAGAACGAGAACTTTATCTAGCTCCTCTTGTTATCTTCCCAAAGGAGAGTGCCTATAAACCTCTTTGCTTAGTTGTAAAGTCTTAATACACACCGAGGTGAATTGAGAGAATCTGATTCAGCACCACTTTTTTCTCTTGCCTAATAGACTTGGTTGAGATATGAAAGGTCAAAGGCAAAACACCACCACTGAAAATTTCCTTCCACACCAGATTCTCTCTACCACTTCCATGTACTCAGAGCTGCAATGGGAACTGGATCTTCATGGTGTCATGATGTACATGCTATAGGTGCTTCTTTGATTCTCTTTTGGACTTCTGGGAATACCCACTTACATCATCTCTGCTCTATTACTGTCAGGAACTTTCTTGCCTATTTACTTTCTGGCAATAAATTCCTTAAACTTCTCCTTTACTGTGCAATGAGAGTGATTTTTCCTAAATTAAATTTTTTTTTTTTTTTTTTTGAGTCTCACTGTGTTGCCTGGGCTAGAGTGCAGTGGCATCAGCCTAGCTCACAGCAACCTCAAACTCCTGGGCTCAAGCAATCCTCCTGCCTCTGGCTCCCGAGTAGCTGGGACTGTAGGCATGCGCCACCATGTCTGGCTAATTTTTTCTATTTTTAGTAGAGAGGGGAGTCTTGCTCTTGCTCAGGGCTCAAGCTGGTCTTGAACTCCTGAGCTCTGGAGGTTCTCCTGCCTCGGCCTCCCGGAGTGCTAGGATTACAGATCTGAGTCACCATGCCCATCCACTAAATCAAATCTTTACACAGCTTTCACATTTCAGTGGCTAAATAGTAGCCTGCCTAACAGAGTACAAGTTTCTTATTTGAGTTATAGACACTTTGTGACTTATATTTGTCTAGATATCTAGAATGCTATAGTCTGGATGTTTGTCCCCTTCAAATATCATGTTGAAATTTTATCCTCAATGTTGGAGGTGGGGCCTAGTGGGAGGCATTTGGGTCATGAGGTCAAATCCTAAATGAATAGATTAATGCCCTCCCTGGTGGAAGGTGTGAGTGGGTTCTTATTCTATTATTTCCTGTGAGAGTTGGTTGTTACAGAGTCTGGCACTCCCACTTCTTTCTCTTGCTTCCTCTCTCGCCATGTGATCTTTGCACATGCTGGGTCTCCTTCACCTTCCACCACGAGCAGGAGCAGCCTGAGGCTCTCACCAGATGCCCAGTCTTTCAGCCATCAGAACTGTGAGCCAAATAAGCCTTTTTTTCTTTATAAATTACCCAGTCTCTGATATTCCTGGATAGCAACACAAAATGGACTACAATGCAGACTCATCTTAAGTTCTCACCAACTTTGATCCCCAGCTTTTCCCCGTGTCTTTGTGTTTTCTCCTCCTCTTCCTGTTCTCTGCCTGTTGGATGCCTGTTCAACAATTTTAAAACAACAAACAAAAAATATGATCAAGTATGACCTTCTCTGAGAAATCATCCCAGACCATCCCAGAAAAAAATTGACCATTTTTTCCTTCATACTACCGTATTAAAACAAATCTAAAACATACTGTTTTTTCTCTACATTTTATCATTTCTGAAATCAGGATGCTTTTACCATTACTGGTGTATTATGATCACTGGTAGCCAGGCAGAAGTTATGACATGGTTGTCGTTTCATGCGTGTACTCAAAATTGGTTATTATTCAAGGAAGCACAACTGAACAACTGCAAACCCTCATTGTCAACAAACTTTAAGGAAGCCATTTGAAGGATTGTGAGTCTTAATTGTTTGAAAGTCTTTTGTTGACAACTTATCCATAAGGGCAAGAAAGAATTGTCATCAAAACTTGCAGATACTTGCAGAAAGAATATCAGCAACTTAAAAGAAAATCCTAGAGACATGAGTGAAGTACTCTTATAAGAAGTGCTGTTATCACCAATTTTTTGAGGAGACAGAAGACTATACTGTATGGAAAGACATAGATATGAAAAACTCTGACTCAAAAAGTGATATTAAAAAGATAAACTGTAAATATGAAGAAGTTTTAGGAACACATTAACCAATTTATTTCACTTACATTTTCCTTTTAATGTAAATACAATGTGATAAAAGTCTACAACTAAATAAGCTTAACAGGTTCTTTCAATAAGTGTAAAATAAAGATTCTAAGTAATAATAGAGCATCGTGTTATAGTTTAAGTGACAGTAGTTTTTCTTTCTTAATGATACATAAAATAATGGCATATTTTATAATCCACAGTATCTTAGACTTGATGAAATACAGTATTCCCCATATTCTATCATTGCACCTTTCCTTTAGTATTTTATTTATTTATTTAAAATCTGTTAGCTGTAAGCTTCTTAAAAGCCAGGTGATGTCATATATCTATAGATAGAGATAGATGTATTATCTCCCTGCACAAAGTGCAGTGTCTGTGTGTAGAAGATTTTTATAAATAGTTCTTAAAATGAACTGAACAAAATTTGTAAAGCAGATCAGGACCTGGCAAAGCCAGCATTAAAAAGATCAAATGGGTCAGGAGCAGACCTAGATCAAATGGGCTCCAGACACGAAACCTTGGCTAACCCCTCCCATTCAGTCTTGTTGAGACTGGCCTGGAGGATCTATTGTCTCCACACTCAGAATACCTGACTCTATGACTGTCCCTGGGGAGGGTCCAGTTGTGACCATGACAGAAATGCAAACAGGAGAGGAGCTAAAAATCTAGGAAGCCAGCATGAGTGGCTGTGTGGCCATGTGGCAGTGATAGGTGGTCCACACCCAGGGTGGTATGGGACCAGTGGGGAAGAAGGGCAGTTCTGAGAGAGGCTGAAGTTCTGAGAGAGACTGAGCTCATATATGTGGTCCCTAATTTTTTTTTTTTTTTTGCTTATTTGCCTTCCTGCTCATTTTTAAACTGACTCCAGGATTTTTCATCATAAGTTTAAATAATTGGAAAAGATTCAATTTCTGGTATTTTGTAAATACCAGTATTGTGAATACTGACATTAAAATATAAAACTGCTACATCATTCTTTTAAAAGTATCCAATGGATCCAAATACCATAATGATTTAATATTCACTAACATCCATTTTAAAAATATATGATTAAGCTTTTCTTTAAATGTGGAAAATTTTATAACTTCCCTTTGTCTCCTTGAATTTGAGTTTTCAATTTCAGGAAAGTAGTGTATACTAAAAAGATTCTATTCAGACTTATCAAAGGACAATTAATTGTGCTTTTTTTTAAAATTTAGAGGCATCTTGTTAACCCAAACCCAATATACATTCAGAAGGGATAGGGAAAATAAAACATTGATAAATTTATTACACTTTTGCCAGTAGAGTATGCTTGGTAAAATACTTTCATTTTATCATGTGGCTTAAACTGTTTTTCACTTAAAGCTTAGGGAAGGAAATTTAGCTCAATTTAGGTCAACAGAAAGCCTACTTAGAAAGCATAGACACTTTGTCAAACCAATCAATCAAATGTCTGATTTCATTTTTTGGGAAAAATTTTTAAAAATTATTTTGAAATAATTATAGATTCCCAGAAAATTGCAAAAACAGCAGAGCAAGGTCTCACTTACACTTTATTCAGTTTCCCCCAGAGGTTACATTTTATGCAACAAAACCAGCAAATTGATACTGGTACAATGTGTATGTATAATTCCATGCATTTTATCATATGTATATATTCATGTAACCACCATCACAATCAAGATACAGAATTGTTCTATCACCACAAAGATCTTTCTCAAGCTACCCCCCTGCTCTCTACCACTATCCCTAGCAAATCTGCCTTAAGTCTATCAATTTATTTTGTTTTCTGCTTATTCCTGTTTTTTGTTTCCTTTTCTCATTTTTTCTCTTATTTTACCTCGTGGGTTATGTAAACATATTTTAAAATTTCATTTTTATCTCTAGTGCTTTTGAGTGTATATCTCTGTGCAGTTTTTTTTTTTTTTAGTCGTTACTCTGGGTATCACATAATTTACCACAGTCTCCTGGTATGGGCATTTTACGAGTTTGAATCAAGCATAGAAACCTTACTTTCCTTTAAACCCATTTACCCTTCCCCCTTTATTATATGATCATCTTAAATATTTCTTCTATGAATTCTGAGAACTACATCAGAGAATGTTATAATTTTGGCTCCAACCATCAAACACAATTTGAAAAACTTAGAGGAGCAGGAAAGTCTATTGTATTTACTCATATTTTTATTCTTCCCATTGTTCTTTCTTCTTAATTCCTTCTTTTCTCGTTTCCTCTCTGTTTCAGGAAACTGCTTTAGTTATTCTTTTAGGATGGGACTGCTGGTGATGCCAGCAGTTTCCTTTCTTCTGAGAATGTCTTAATTTCCCTTTCATCTCTGAAAGATATTTTTGCTAGACATAAGATTCTGGGTTTAAAGTTCTTTTCTTTCAGCACTTGAAAAATGTTTTTACCATGTCTTTCTGGCCTCTGTGTTTTCCGAAAGAAATCTACTATTATTATATATATATTCTTTTTCTTTTATAGGTAGGATGTTGTTTCTTTCTCATGAATGTCAACATTTATTCTATCTTTAGTTTTCAGAAGTTTGGTTATGGTGTGTCTTGGCATGAGTGTCTTTGGGTTGATTCTGTTTTGGATTTGTTCAGCTTTTTGTGTCTGTAGGTTCATATCATTTTCCAGATTTAGAAACAGTGCCCTGG
>CAUYSK010088480.1:0-30571 GCA_963575035.1 Avahi laniger | reverse complement strand
CTCAGTTCTTGTGCTAGTACCATGCTGTTTTAGTTACCATAGTCTTGTAGTATAGCTTGAAGTCTGATAAATTCATGCCTCCCAATTTGTTCTTCTTACTTAAGATTGCTTTTGCTATACAGAGTCTTCTCTGGTTCCATATAAAGTGTAGAATTATTTTTTCTAGATCTGTAAAAAATGATGTTGCTATTTTAATAGGGATTGCATTGAATCTGTAGATCACTTTGGGTAGTATAGACATTTTAACAATGTTGATTCTGCTGACCCATGAGCATGGTATAGTTTTCCACCTGTTTATGTCCTCTGCTATTTCCTTCCTCTACTTCTTTCTTTTAAAATTTAGCTAAATATCTTGGCAATCATTCCTTATTAGTACTAAAAAAACCTACCTCTTTTTATACAGCTGCATAATATTCCATCATATGCATGGCCCATAATTTAATTAATCAGTTCCCCAGAAGTAGGAATTCAACATTTTTTCAGGCTTTTGCTATATAGATATCACTACAAAACTATTCTTGTATATATAAACATCATTTAGGGTTTAATTTTCACTGCATGCCACAGAAAACTAAAACAATAGGGATGTAAACAAAATATGGATTTATTTTTTTCTCATATAATGAGAAATCTGGGATAGGAAAATACTGACATTGGTTTGGTGGCTCAGTGACATCAGAGTAAGTTCTCTGTGCTCTTTTTCTTATGGTTGTAAGATGGCTGCTCAGATCTAGCCACTACGTCAATAGGCAGAAGGCAGGAGAGAAGACAACAAAGTGGAGAAAGGTGCATTATTAGCTGAGTTTTTTATGTTTTTGACCTCTCCTGGAAGCTTTACTTATATCTCATTGGCCAGACCTGTGTTAAGCAACTGTCCCTAGCTCCAGGGAGTTTGGGAAATATCTTTCAGTTTGGCTTATTGATTCTGCCAACAAAATAAGCATTTGTTGTAAAGAAGGAGAGAATGGACATGGGATAGATGTCTAGTAGATTTTATTTCTAGTACAAATTCTTATAAATGAAATTGCTGGATTAAAAACCCTCAGGCATTTAAAATTTTGATTGTGCCAAATTTTCCTCCAAAGGAATTTTACCAAGTACACTTCTACAGTGCATGAGAATGCCTGTTTCCATACACATTGCTTACAGACTGTTGCCGAACTCTTCATGTTTTGCTAATCTGATGGGTGAAAAATGATCTCTTATTGTTTTAATTTTCACTTGTCCTATTTTAAGTGAGGTTGAGCATCTTTTAAGATGCTTAAACACATTGGCATTTTAAGAGTGATGGGAGAAGAAAATTCCAAGCGAGAGAATGAGAAAATGAGGGAATGAGAAGCAGTGACGGGGGAAGGAGGAGAAGATTGGGATTAAAGAAGGGGAAGTAGAAGCTTCAAAGACAAGAGGCGGATGTGAGGGACCCTTTCAGATGTTGCAAAGAGGTAAGATAAGGCCAGAGCAGTGTCCACTAGGTTTGGCACCATGGCGGTCCCTTGGGACTCCATGTTGGAGTAGAAACCAAGCAGACCTCCTCTCCTGTGAAGTATTATTTTTTTTCTGTTATTTAGATGAGTAAGTGAATCCAGAGGGGTTAAATAATTTGCTCAAGATCACAGAGCTTGTAATCTTTTTTTCTTCTTTTGAGACAGAGTCTTGCTCTGTCACTTGGGCTAGAGTGCCATGGCATAATCATAGCTCACTGCAACTTCAAAGTCCTGGGCTCAAGTGGTCCTCCTGCTTCAGCCTCCTGAGTAGCTGGGACTACAGGTGTGCACCACAATGCTTGGCTAATTTTTCTATTTTTAGTAGAGATGGATCTTACTGTTGCTTAGGCTGGTCTGGAACTCCTGAGCTCAAGCGATCCTCCCACCTCGACCTCTCAGAGTGCTAGGATTACACGTGGGAACCACTGTGTCTGGCCCACAGAGCTTATAAAGGGGGAGCTGGGATTTGAATCCAAGTGTGTCGAACTCCCAGAATCTCTGAAAGTGAGTCTCACAGAGGTTGTGGGGAGGGAGAATGTTTGAAATTATTGTCTTAAAGACCTGGAAGGGGCCTTTGGGCTTATGGGTCCACTTGACCCACTTTACAAATGAGGAAACTGCGTGCCATTTAGGTGAAGACACTTTCTGCAAAGTGAGGGAGCCCAGCAAGAACCCAGATCTTGCCAGGGTCTGGGGCACTTCATGGTATCCCTCCTTTCTCCAGCAGGGAGCGCCCTGGTCTGGGGCACTTCGTGGTATCCCTCCTTTCTCCAGCAGGGAGCGCTAGTGAGTAGCTAGGGCTGAGTAAAAGTTACCTGTGTTGGTCAGCACCATAGACAGAGTAGCTCACCTGGGCCTTAGTGGGATCTCCCAGGCCCTTGAAGGAGAACTAGGCCCAGCTTGTGTACTCAGAAAAAGTCCAGGCTATTGGTAAATTCTGGGTCTTGTTGGTAAATTCCGGGTCTTGTTGGTAGCTCTTTGGGAGTGATCTGAGAGTTTAAAGAAGACCTAGTGCTCTTCTGAGAATTGCTATTATGTTTTCTCTCCTGGTGGAGCCTCTAAATTACCCCACCTGGGATCATTAACATAAACTGCTATCTATCTTTGACTCTCAATAAAGCCAACCAGAGGGCCATGTCTCTAGCCTGTTAGATAGTTCATTCACCCATTCATTTTAAACATTTTTACAATTAGGTTTAAATTAATTTATTGTTATTCTAACAAATTATGGGTTAGCACCCAGGTAATCCTTGTCAAGGGGCTTGTTTAGGGTGGCAACGTGCCCTGCCTCTGAAGGCAAGTCATGACTGGCTAAGCCAATCATAGCAATAGGTTCCTTATTTATTTATTTATGCCAATAATCAATTTTCCAGAAACGCTTGCAACTTGATAGTGGGGAGGGTGGTCATGTGACACAATTCCAGCCAATGAGATGTAAGAGACAGGCATGAAAAGAGTGCTCATTGGTATTAAATCTTCCACCTTCTTCTTGCCTTGGGTGTGGCTATGGTGCCTAGGGAAGCAGCCCTCTTGTAACAGGAAGTGACAATAAGATATCAAACAGCCTGGGCAGAAAGACAGGTCCTTGATGACTTTGTTACCACCCCTGGATTCCCAGCCTTGTTTCTTGTTATGGGAGATAATCGAACATCTTTATTGTTTAAGCCACTGTTACTCAGGTATTGTAGATACCTGAGTATTTGTAGATAAAAACATTCCTGCTAATACTCTTGGGCTTTTTATTTATAAGAAGGCTCACTCATTGGTCAATGAATTGTATTTTTCACTTAGTATACCTTGGAGATTTATTTATATCGTTATGTACAAGTCTGACTAATTGTTTTCTTTTCTTCACCCCATGGGATCTAGGTCATTCTTTTCTTTTTGCAGGCATATAGTATTCCATTGCAATAGATGGACCACAATTTATTGCCCACTTCCCTATTGCCCACTTCCCTATTGGTTGAAATTTAGGTTGTTTCTGGGTTTTTTTTTTATTTGCTACCATTATACAAAGCAGAGCTGTAATGAACATTTTGAACATGCCACATGTAAATATCTCAGATAATTTTTGTCAGTATATCTGGAAGTTGAATTGCTACCTGTGGAATTGCTGGATCAAATGCCGTATGAATTATAAAACTTGGTGGAGTTGCCAAGATGTCCTCCAGAAAGATTCCATCATATACACACCCACTAACAGTGCACACACATGCCTGTTTCCCCAGACTATCACTGCAGTGGCTCCTATTAAATGTTTATATTCCTGACTGTACGATCAGTTTTAAAAATGTATCTTCTTTTTTTTTTAAATTTGCATTGATTTATTTATGATTAAATTGAAGAATTTTTCTTATGTACATTGAATATTTGCATTTTTTCTTTTGTAATCTTCTGTTCTTAACCTTTCCTCCATTTTTCCCCCCTATGGGGTTACTAGGCACTTTCTGCTTTGTACAGATTTTGTGTGTGTGTGTGTGTGTGAATTTGGAGAATTAATCTTTTGGTGTATGTGTTGTAAAATTTTACCTTCAGTTTCCTGTTTATCTTTTGGCTCTCTTAATGGTATTTTTCATCCCTCAAAAGCTTTTAAATTTTATATAGTTGTGTGTATAAATCATTTTCTTTATGGGTTTTGGGGTTTTGTCTTATTTAGAAAGGACTTTGCACTCCAGCATTGTAAATACATTTGCCAATTCTTTCCTTTTCATACTTTTATGGTTTCTTTTTTACACTGAAATATTTTCTTGAAATGGATTTTATTTTAGTGTAAGGAATAAGATAAGGATTCACTTTATGTTTTTCCAAATAGGCCCACGTGCTGCTGGTTCTGAGCACTCAGACTTGCACTTGGGGGCCTGGAAAAGTCACGGTTATCTTCCTGTCCTGGTCAGACCTGGACAGTCTTTGGAGGTTTGAAGACACTAGGAAATGCTGTAACCCAGGGGAATGACACTCTGTGGGGGTTTTCAGCACTAGGGCAGGTGGGGTGGGGGAGGAATTTGGGGAGTGGAGGGTCTTTCCTGATTCCAAGACCTTCGGGATGATGACATTTTTGGAAGGATCTGCTCTGAGAACTGCCTAGCAGGGCTCAGATATGAGGGAATTTGAGGATTTTCTTCTCGCCAAAGCCAAGCCAGAATTGTCAGCGAGGAAACATCAGACAACCTCTTCTAAGCTCTCTCTGAGAGGTACAAATGCAGCCTTCCTTCCCCAGGGGGTCAACAACGGCTCTTTCAACTGCATCCTGGCCTTTGCTCCCTCCCACACTCCTTGCTCCATCAGCCAGTTACTTCCAGGCTTGGGCCTCCCCCAGTTCCTCGTGCTATGCCAGTCTCACCTTCGGGAGTCTTCCCACTAAAAATGCCAACATAGGGATTTTCCTCTCTGTTCAGGAGTGGGGTGGAGACAGATGCCAGAGCTCTCAGCACAAAAGAAGTTGGGGTATTCATGGATTTATAGGGCAAATGCTTTTCACAGTTCCCAGGAGTATAGATTTTGCAGATGGACTCACTTTAAAACCATCTTGAAGATTCTTTGAGAGGCTAAAATAAAAGAGACTGATAATACAAGTGTTGGCAAAGGTGGAGCAACTAGACCTTTCCTACGTTGCCCGTGGGAGGGTACAGCCACATTGGGAAATTGCTTGGCAGTATCTACTACAGCTACACAGACCCATACCTTATGACACAGCAATTTCGCTCCTGGGTATATATAGCCCAGGAAACGAGTACGTGTGTTCACTAAGAGACATGTACTAGAGATGTTGATAGCAGCAATATCTGCAATAGTCTCAAACTAGAAATGATTCAAATGATTCAAATACAAACTGGTATTATACATATATGGGCTGAATTGTGTCCCCTCCAAATTCATGTGTTGGAGCCCTAATCCCCAGTACCTCAGAGTGTGACTGTATTTGAAGATAGGGTCTTTAAAGAGGTAATTAAGTTAAAATGAGGCCATTAGGGTGTTCCCTGATTCAATATAACTGGTGTCCTCTAGATTAGGACACAGACACGTGGAGGGAAGACCATATGAAGACACAGGGAGAAGGTGGCCATCTACAAGCCAAGGAGAGAGGCCTCAGAAGAAATCAACTGTGCTGACACCTTGACCTTGGATTTCCAGCCTTTGGAGTTGTGAGTTAATACATTTCTGTTGTTTAAGCCACCCAGTGCAGCCAGAGCAGACTAATACAATGTACAACAACTCAGCTGAATCTCACAGACATTGTGTTGCATGAAAGGAACTAGATGTAACAGCATACATACTGCATGATTTGATTTATATGCAGTTTAAGAGCTAGCAAAACTAATTTGGTTAGCTTTGAGTGTGAGTATTGACTGAGAGGGGGCGTGAGGAGCCTTCTGGGGTACTGCAAATGTTTTATATCTTGATTTGGGCGGTAATTATCTGGTTATGTACCTACGTAAACATTCATCAGGATTCTTACAATTCGGGCACTTTACTGTTGTAAGCTATGCCTAATGCAAGAGTAACAACAACAGCAACAAAATTCCTGAGAAGAGACAGGAGCATTTTGGGGTTGGCGTCACCTCTGTGTGCCTGGTTCCATCGGCCTTTACAAACAAAGCGATGGGAATTGAGGCCAAGTCAGCACTGTCCAAGTCAGCTCCTTTTGAATCTGAGACAAAAATAACCACGTCTCAAGTATGTTCTTTCCTTTTTTTCCAAATGGGAAAGGCACAGACTTTTTTCACTTTCCCAGCCAGAGGGAATCTTTCTCAAACTTTCCACAGAGATTCTCCTTTGGGTAGACACCAAACATGGACATTTTCCACCAAGGAAAAACATGCCGCAGAGTTACAGGCTTCTGAAAGGAGAGGATTGGGAAGGAAATGATGGCAGCTACCCTCCCCCTCACGCCCAGCCTCTTCCCAGTCCTCGGGGAGCCACTCTGGAGCGGCTGTGCATTGTCACCACGAGGGTGCTGATCAAAGGGAGTGTGAGGATGATTCTGCAGGACAAGGGTGGGAGAGGGGACTGAGTCAGATGGTGGCCAGGCTCCAGCCTGCTCTGATCACCAGGCCTTTGTCACCTTGTGGAAATGAAGGTCTGGACTCTCCACTCCCGATGCAAATGGAAGGAAGTCACAGGTACTTAAAAATAGGGTGCAGTACGATATATAAAATGTGAGCAGTGGATGGAGCATCGCAGTCTGGCCTGGCTGTGTCCATCTGTCAGATGCGGAAAGGAGCCTGGTTTCCCAGACGTGCCTTGGTCCCCTCTCCTGGTATTTTCTCTTTTCTCCTCACTGCTTTAAGAGCCCCGGGATGGGCACAAGTCTTTGGGAATCACCTAAGCAGGGCAAGCACTGTTACAACTGTGCCTGAAAGGTGTTAACTTTCAGGTGAGGACACCAGGTTTAGGGAAGTGTAGTGATTTGCCTAAGATCGCACACCTAAGAGCTGCCTGAGCCAGAATTTCAGTCTGAGATGGTTGGACCCAGGGCTTGGGCTTGGTCCATCGGTGTCCTTTGCTTGAGAAAGACATTACTGGACTGTTATATTCTCTCCTGTCTCTCTAGGTAAATAATATTTTAATGAAATATTTTAAAAATGAAATACAAAATCCATAATACAAAAATCCATAATACAAATGAAATACAAAATCCATAATACAAAAATCCACGAGGAATAAAATATTAAAAAATGTAAATAAAGACAGGACCAGCATTTCTGATTTTTCCTTTTGCTCCTGGCTCTCACATGGCACTGCGATATTGACTTATTCCTGGGATCCTCACTTCTGTGTCCCTCCTCCAGTAGACGATGGTGCCCCCAAAGTCCCCTGCTGCTCCCCTCTGCCCACCCTTTTGTCCTTAGGACTCTTACTTGGATAATATTTTATGCCCTCAATTTTAATCTCAATGCAGGTGACTCCAAATTCTACATGCCCAGCTCTGGGCATACCACTTTTCTGGGGTTCATATCTTGTATTTTCACTCTCCACCTGAATATTGCTGACCTCCTAAAGTTGGCTTGTCCTTAACTGGACTTCCCTCTCCCCCAACCTGTCCTCAGGTCTCCTTTTGACCATCCTGTCTGTCTTTGGCAGCAGCAGCCTTCTGGTCACCTGCCTCCTCCCTCATCTTCATTTTCTAAATCTGGTCTGCTACCAAGCCTTGCCAGTGTTTATTCTCACATACTCCCTACAGCTGCCCTTTCTCCTCCAATAATCCAGACAGACCCCACCTTGAACTGGCCACTTCCAGAGAGAGGACATAAGCACAGTGGCTTGTTTGAGGGCTGCTGCTCTAGTGGAGGACGTGGGAGGAAGGAATGGGTTCACTCAGAACTGTGTAGACAGGGCGAGGGGAAGTCAGAGGCAGAACTAAGATCTATGATACTGAAACATTTTCTCAATTTTTTATTCTGTAAGTAAATATTGAAAACCTACTATATTCTAGGCTTTTTCTGGGTGCTAGAGAGACACAGACTGAAAATCAATTTAGTGTTTGTGAAGCTTACAGGCTGGTGGGAGAAACAGGCCCACAAATAACCCCTCCATGAACATGCCATTTGGGAGTACCCAACTGTGCCTGAAAAAGATGGCCTGGGAAAGTTTCCCAGTAGAGGTGACATTGAGCCAAACTTCAGTGTTGAGTGGAATAAGGGAGATGACTGATGGCATTGGTGATGATGGTGATGTTGGTCATTATGAAGAGGAAGAAGATGGTGAAACTCATAGGGATGGTTATGGTGAACAGGGAGGCCACGATCAGGGTAGCGGTGGTGGGGCTGAGGAAGGTAGCTCACCTTGGTGACTCTGATGGCTGTAGAGATTAGGCAGTGCCATCAGCCATCCTGAATCAGTCCTTAGAGTTTCATTGCTGGATTTCAGGTCCCCTGTCACTTATGAAGGGCTTATGAGTCAAAGTAGACCTTATCTGTGCCCTTTTCTTTTTGAATAAAGAAGCATCCAGGACCCATACATTCTCTTGGCTGTGCAAGCAGAATATAATTTTTTTCTGGCTGTGCACTTAGAGGCACTTGCCTGCTCTGAGTTCATAAAGAGAAATTCTTGCAACTGGCCTTAACTTGATTTTAATCTGAATAAAAAGTGACTAAGAACTGAGGAAAGGGAATTTTTTACACTAATTACAAGTTAATCAGCGGGCACAGATGTTGGACATCTGGTCCCCATCTTGTCTTTCCCTAACGTAGGGTTCTCTGATTCAGCATCCATAGCTTGACGGGCTTGGGTCCCAGGGGAGCATCCATTCTGTGTCCAGAGAGTTTGTGGAAGATTAAAAAGGGAGCTGTTCTTCCTATACTCTTCCGGTTCTAGAACCACTGGTCCTGCTAACCGATAACTCCAGAGGGGCCTCTTCACCCCAAAATATCTCTCCCATTGGCTTGTTACATGCTTGAAGTCTTTCCATTAACACATTGCTTCCTTAGCTTGGGTCTTGCCTTTCCAGGCAAGGACAGAAGGAAGGTCATATAAAGACATTTTCACTCTCTCACGTCCCAGTGTAAGACATTTTCACTCTCTCACGTCCCAGAGTATGGCTCACTCTCTCCTGGGCCACTGCATTTCAATGGTGGGGATGAGGGAGGAACTGTTTAGAGAGTCTGGGCCAATTCTCAATGAGCAGGACTGAGGAGGACATGTAGCAAAAGGGTTGGAAGCTTTGGGGCCCCCACAGCTTGAGGGTGGGGTCTGCAGGTGATGGAAGGTGGGAGAAATGCCATAAAAGTGGCCTGGAACCTTAGGATGAGCCAGCTTTGGAAGTGAACAAAAAGGGTACCAGTTTGCTTGAAGGCACCAGTTGGGGAACCCTGTGGTGGACATGCTTGGGGTCCTTGCCCCTCACCTGTGCCCTGCTGCCACTCTCTACACCTAACTCTTTGGCAGGTGGGTCTTAATTCCATGACATGGTTCATGGCAGATGTGGCCTCCCAGGGCAGCCAGCGTGGTGGTGAGTGATGTCTGTCATCCCCGCTCCCTGTGGGCCGTCCAGCCAGTCCTGGATTTGCCCGGGCTCTTCCAGCTCTCTACCTCGCACCCCAGCCTTTCTACCCAAGATGCTGTCAGTGTGGAGACAACAGGACGATTTGCATCCCAGAAGATTGCCATTCCAAAAACACTTAGAGAAAACCCAGACATTTCCATGGTCTTAACATTTTTTAGGAAAGCTTTTTCAAGGCCCACTTTCCTGTCATGATAAAGGAAGTTTAACTTGGTTTTTCTTCAACAATGGGCCATGCCCTCTAGTTGCATCTTTACCCCAAATGCCTCATCCTTTTCCCCTTTCTAGTGATAAGAATCCAGGCCTTGGGGATTTCAGAGAACTGACAATTCCAGGGCCTGAAGTTCTTGGATACATGCTGCCTGGCTGAGCCAGCTGTCCTGTGCAGAGGCTGGCATTTATGTTGGAACCTCAGAACCATATGTAGCCAGGTTGTAAGTTCAGGAGATTCTGGGAACTCATTGAGTAACTCTGAGTTATCTTCTAAAAACACGAAGCGGAAATTAGGAAGAAGATCTCGAGCATTATGACTCTAAGACTGAGTCTTTAGAGTCACCTGGCATGCCTGTCCTTGGCTTACTTACAGACCCATTTCATGCCCTTCCTCCTGCTCTGCTGCATATTGTAGAGAACTATATTTCCCAGGCTTCCTTGTGCTGCCGCTCACTTTGGGCACAGAGAGCACGGTATGTGGGAGTTTATACCCTGGGGGCAGCTCTTAACTAATGACTGACAGGTGTGGGGGTATAAATACCCTGGCTCCCCCGTCCCTAATCAGGGTGACTCTGGGATGAGACTCCTGTAGGACGGATCCACAGTTACGCTTCCTGGCACTTTGGTTGATGTCACACCCTTGCCTGGCTTCTTTCTTCCTACTCCCACTTCCTCACTCCCTCACTAATTTTCCCCCTGGGAAGATTGCCAATAAACCACATGCACAGGAATCCTCATTTCAGGGAAAGATAAGGCTCCGATTCATTCTCTTTTTCTCTGACTCCCTGCAATCTACATCAGTGGGGTTATTTCGGCTGTCCCATACTGTTATTTTGGCTCATGTCTGTGAGCCTTGCCTTCCCATCTTTGGTTTAAGTTCCTAGAAGGTAAGAAGACACCTTACACTCCTTGGTCACCTCTGAGATGTCCAGAAATGCTGGGATATCCCTAGAATCACCTCTTGCCAGAGGTGGAGGGCAGTAGAGGTCACTGAGATCAATGCCCTCATTTCTAACAGGTGAGGAAATAGAAGCTAAGGAGGGAGAAGGGGCATGCTGGCTAGTTGGGACTCTCTCTTTTTCTCCCATCTGAGACATGCAGGAAGAAACTGTCCTCAATGTAGCTTGTTCTTGGTTTATTGAGACATCATCATTATTGTTTTTGCTATATGGTGTTCTGAGGCATTCCAGGTCTTTGGCAGATGTGGCCAGGAACCTCCCTGAAGCCTTTTTGAGGGAGAGACCATGTGTTCTGCTCCTGGCTTAGGGATGAAGAGCTGGGTAGGGAGGGGAGGAGCAGGCAGCTAAGCAAAAGGAGACTCACAGCAGGGTTTGGTTTGGGGCACATACGTGGGGTCTAGCCAGGGCCCTAAGCATTTTAGCCCAGACTTCGCTTGGGGAGGGGGCAGAGAATACTCCAAAGTGAATTGAATCCTTAGCTGAGTGTGGAAGGTGAGTTTCCAAAGTAGGAAAGTAGAAAGAGGTAACTCCCTCCACTTTCAGGATACAACCATCCTCTGACATAAAAATGATACTTTTTTTATTTAGAAAGACATTTTGCTCAGAGGTATAACAGAGTTTAGGGTCAAATGGAATTCAAATCCTGGCTCCATTACTTTCTTTGTGACCTCGAGCAGGTTCCTTAAACTCTTCTAAACCTCGAAATCTTCATCTGTCATTTGGGGTCAATCCCACCTCACTGGGTGGTCATCCAGATCAAATCAGAGTAATAAATTACTGACTTGTGCAAAACTCTCAAGAAACAGTAGTTATGGTGTTCCTGTATGTATTGAGTCTTTAGCTTTCAGAGCATGATGCTATCTTCATCACCATCTGATGACTCTTGACTGTTTTCCTTCCATGTACAAACGTCGTCATCATATGAATTTTGATTGTTTTCCTACCACCTGTACAAAAGCCAGGTTGAGGAATTTGAACCCCGTCTTGTCTCATGCACCCCCATTTGAGAGGACAGGTGATAGCATATCCTGGACTAGAGACTCTGAGAGAAGAGGGACTCTCCTATCTGAGGTTGCCTCCCCAAGAAGCAGGCAAGTACTTTACTAGGGAGGTGGTCCCAGGAGGTTGGGGAGTGGGGAAGTGACACTGGAAGGGGCAGGAAGCTCATGCAGGATGAGTGACCAACCCAATTCCCACATTGACAACTGGGCCTCCATCTGCCCAGGGGACCTTGGGCAACAGTGTAGGGCGTAGAGTGTGGGGTGGGCCTCACATCATCCCTGTCTAAGGGGAGGGAGCTGCATATTTATTGGCCACCTCTCAGCAGTCCTTGGGGGAGAGCTGATCCCAGGGACGTGGGGCCCTTCCAGCCTGTGTTCAGGCAGCAAAGCAGACCCTGGTGGCCTGAGAGGTGGTGCTGGCCGCGGGTGCGGGTGTTGCGGTGGCGAGGCCGAGGCTGCGCACGGGACGCTGTCGGTGTGTGTGTCCCAGTGGTCTCGCAGCAGCTGGTCAGGCCAGGAGACCGTCCTGTGTGGACTCCTGGGGAGGGAGTGTGGACGGTGGCCGATAGGGGCAGCGCGGAGTGTGGCTGCTGATAGAGAGCGTGAGAACTGATCAGATCGCAGAAGGGAAGACAGGTGCCGGGGCAGCAGGGATCCGAGTGCGAGCAGAGTCAGAAAGGAGGCAGGTGCTGCATCTCTGTCTGGCAACTTTTACTTTGCCTCAATTAATACTCTGGTTTGGTGCCCAGGACAAGTTCTACTTCAAGATGCTTTTCCCTTAACACAGTGATTTACAGATGGGTTTGAGTTGTTTTTTACCACTATTGCTGCATTAAAAAAAAGAAAGAAAGAAAATATTTGACTCCGCCTCTCAGTGTGCTCTGTCTTCAGCCTCCATTAGCTTGCTCTTAAAATCCCTCCAATCAGCCTCCGCGGACCCAGAAGAGAGGCTGGTTATTAACTAATTCTTCTCCCAGGCGATTCTCACACTTGAGCTTCATGCACATGTTGCTTTTGCGTAGCACCCTATGTAGTAACCTGACCCAGAGACCACAGTTTGGATCCAAGGAGTTTCTCTGGGAGGTGAACACAGGAGCTGCTGTGAGGAGAGGGGAGGTGAGGCAGGGAAGAGAGCAAAACCCTGCGCTGAGTGGGTGCGGTAATGGGCAGGCACGCAAGTGAGGCCCAGTCTGGCCAGGGGACCTCAGAGCAAATGCATGGATCAGGGCTCAGGACTGTCCTAAGAGGGGCGTGGAAGCTGGGGCATCTCCACCAGCTCCTGCCCTCTCTGGGTGGGGGCTGCTACCGAGGAGTTAACTCCCAGCGCTTCCAGACTGCCCTGTGCTGGGGGTTCCCTGCCATGGTCAGATACTGCCCTCAGGTAGAGGTACAGGGGTGGGCTGATGGAAGACTGTGAATGCTCACCAGAGGAAGGCAGGAGATGCCTTACCAGCAATAAAAAGGCACAAAAGACACTTTGTTTCCTCCGGGTAGGGACACCATTACAAATTTAAATAACTTATTGTGCCACTCTCCTGCTCAACAAGCTTCCATGAGTCCCTATCACTTATTTCATCTAATCTAACTTCTCGAATCTCTGCCATTCCAGCACTGCCTGATAATTATTTACCCTCTAATCCATACATAATTAGAACCACAACAGAATGCATAATTAATCAAACTGACATGCATGCTTTCAGCACCTTGCGCTGAGTGGGTGCTAATGCACATTTACTTGATGGATTAAATTGTTTTTGACCTGCCTTGCCAGCCCTACACTCAACTCGCTGTCCCCTGGCTCCAGCCTACTCCACCCACTCCTTGGCCTTGCACACCCCTGCCCTGCACCCTTGCAGGGTGTGCCTCACCCTGCTCTCCCTGCTGCCTGCTTAAATCCTGTGCATTGCTCAAGGCCCAGGAGTGGTTGTCCAAGGATGGGTTTTCTTGCCATCCTTGGTCCCTTATTGCCCATGTTTGTAAGGGACACTTGTTAGGCCAGGGGCTATTGGCCATCTCACTCTTGCTGCAGGTGTGAGCTTTGTTTATCCATCATGGTGGCAAACTCCTCCAAGATGGGACCTAAGTCTTCCTTCTGTCCCACAGCAAAGCCCTGCATAAGGCCAAGTCCTTGGCTAATCCTCAGTGCTCACTGGGGTGATGGGTGTTGGTGATATTGATCATGAGGACTGTAGCAGGTGCTAGGGGTGCCCTGCCTGCATCCCTGCAGCATTCGTCTCTGCGTCCAAAGCTGCTCACAGTGAATGATTGCGATTCTTTGTCTGAGGCCTCCTTTTTTGAGCTGGGGAGCAGGGATAGCCTGTGTGCAGAGCGGTCAAGAAGTGCCTGAGAGCTACTGAGAAGGAAACAGACCTGACAATTGAGGGTGCACGTGAGGGGCTGGACTTGGAGATAGGCCTGAGGCCAATGGAAGGGACAGGTGGGCCTGGGGTGCTCTTTGGCTAAAGAGGAGAGAGATTAAAGTGACTTGGAGTGACTCTGAACCTCGTTAGGCACTGACCATTGCCAAAAGATGTGGCTTGATTTGAAAGTTTACTACAAAGTGGTTTGGATATTGGGAGAATGTGCCACTTCCACCAGCCAAAATCCACATTTGCATACGTTTGTCCTGACACAGGACTTGATCTGCTTCCCAGTGAGAGAAAAGTAATCTTGGGGCTGCATATGGACCTCTAAGGGCATTCTAGACAGACCACCAGTCTGGCCTCAGAGGACACCTCACTCTGGCCATAGACTGATTTTGTTATTCTGGCTATTAGACTAATCTATAAGCCCAATTTCAAATATTGTTCCAGAAACAGGTGCCGTTGCTTCAAGGAGACCGTCAAAGAGAATGTGGGTCCCTGAGTGCAGCCCACCCATAGCTGGAGCCCTGAGGACATGTGACCCCTGAATCTCCTGTGGGGTAGGGGGTCTTCTGTAGCCTAAATTCTAGGAGATTCTATAATCTGACTTTGCAATGAGCCCCAAGTGCTCATAATGACTATGTGAATTTCATTTCTCAAGCATCCATCTGTTCATCCTGAATCTGGAACACTTTTACCCATTGAAGGAATTAAACAGGAGTTGGAAAAAGTTCAGCGAGACCGGCCAAAGACTCAAAGAACATTTGGCTCAAGGAAATCCCAGAAGAGAAAGAGCTGGTGGAAAGGGAGGCTGGAATCCTGGCAGCCACCTCCCACCCAGAGGAGGGAGGGCAGGAGGGGCTACTACAGGAATGGTCCCGGTCAGACTGGGAAGCTGCCTTCACATGCTGGTGAGGATGAGAGGCCAGGGGACTCCAGTCTCCAACAGGCTTCAACACAGGAGCAGCTAAGCTTTGCGTGGGACTGGTTAAAGGGGACCCTGAAGGTGTGCCGAGGAAATGGTTTGGTGAAAAACCTTCTGGTTGGGCAATAAAGGCCTTGGTTTTAGTAGTTCCAGCTCATCCATTAATGGGATGGATAATTATTTTTTATTCCATTTTTTCTTGTTGTGGATCCCATGTATGCTGACCTCATCTATTTTGTTATTGTGGAGTTAACTCTAGCCTCCCAGGCTCTGGGGTGGGCACACAACCCGAGACTTTCAAATCAGCTTATTTTGTCCCCACGACCCCTTTAGACATGGACAAATATTTTAGGCTGGCCCAATGAGACCTTTGTTGAAGCTTTTGGGAAGGCAAAGCTCTTTCGTCTGGGATTGCTAAGTGTGAGGATGGTGTAAGGCCGAAAGTGCGCTGGTGGCTTTGCTGCCACTGACCCATGAAGACGTGAAGAGTTGCTCAGAGTGCGGCCAACACACCAAGGAAAGCGGAGAGGGGAGGAAGAGGGGAAGAGAGAGAGAGAGACAGGAAGGGGAGGAAAGAGGAGGGGATAGAAAGAGGGACAGGGGTGAGAGAGGAGGGGAAGGGAGAAGGGAGAAGAGAAAAGAGAGAATGAGAATCGATGCAGCCATTCCTTTCAGTTACTCCGAGAGCCAGTGTTTTCTTTATCGCGTAAAAACAAAAGGAAGAAAATGAGCTTAGTAGTTGCTCTTGGTGCTCTGCCGTAGTATTTCCTTACCCACCCAGGGCTTTCTGCTACAAGCACCCGAGGCTCTCTGTTTGAGGGTGCTCTCGTCTTTGGAATCTACTTGGCCCATGCACAGAGCAGGCTGGAATGCCCGGGATTTAAGAGTCCTGGGAGTAGCCCAGAGCTAATGACAAGTGGGAACTGATGAATATGGACTCTAGCTTCCTCTTTCTCTTATGCGATAACTCTAAGGTGTGTTCTGCCCTGTCTCTAAGAGTTCTTCAGCGGAACTGAGCTCCCAGCTGTCCGCAGTGGCACTCTGCTCACTCATGCCCTGTACTGGCTGCCTTCCCTGTCCCGTCTCACTTTCTCACTCCCCTCTGGTGCTTCCTGAGATCGCTTCCCAAATAAACTACTTGTGTGTCAATTCTTGCCTCAGGACCTGCTTCTGGGAAACTCCAAACTAATGAAAAACTCTTAAGAAAGCAACTGGACTATAAGCTAAAATTTTCAGTAGCTTTACGGAATCCAAGTTAATCTCTAATCCAACTGGGTCCAGTTTGAGGGCTCTGTATGGAGCACGTATAAATCCCTGAGGGTCTAAAAAAGTATAAAGCCATCTCTGTCTTCAAGAGACCTACCAGTTTGGTAAGGAAACCTAGATATAACATGAGTAGATGTATCTTAGAACTCTGACGTTGGCAGGCAAGGGCCCTGCTCTGGGGATGTTTTCAGCCATCATTTCTTTGATTACCTGTAAGTCCCACACACTTTCCGCTTGCCCGTGGAACACTGATGACATCAATCTTAAATCTTTTGTTTTAGCCCATATATCCCTGTTCCTTTGTTCTTTTTTTCAAATTCAATCTTGTCTCGTGTAAATCATTTTGCCTGTCTAGACTTTGCTTTTTCATTTGTAAAATGGGAATAATAGTCTCTGCCTTTCAGTATCATGAGGATTAAGTGACACTAAGTGCTCAATAATGTTTGGTGAATGAATGAATGAATGAACAAGTGAATGAGCCATCTGATGGACTGGACTTCACCGGTTTACTTGTGAGCATTGCAATGTTAAGATGAACACTCTCTCTGGCCAGACTTCCTGGTCTCTCCTCTCCTACCACTTCTAGGTAGAAACCCCTTGTAGTTTATAACTGCTTTTCTCTTTCCTGTGGGCGGGTTATCTTCTTAGCAGACAGTAAGTTCTCCAAGAGAGGGACTAGATCTCCTCCTATCTCACCCTCAGCTTGACAGTAAATGGTCACTAGCCATTGTATCCTATTTAGCCAAAAAGACTCCCGAATGCTGGTGTGGAGAGAGCAGAGCCAGGCCTGAAACGAGCCCTTGGGAATTGGACTGTGGGAGCAGCTTCCCAGCCTCTTGGAAATCTCACTCTTGTGTCTTTGATATGGAAAGCAGTTTGGACAGGCTGAGATGTTAACATACATGGGAGGGGAAAACAGAAAAGCCCAGGAACTGGCTTAAGAATCAAACACGAAGGGCCAGGAGAGAAATGCCAGGGTAAAGGAAACAGGTGGAAAGGTTAGTGGTTTGGGCCAACTGATGTACTGTCACGGACAAGACTGTGGGTTTGATTTTTGAGTCAGGTAGCACATTTGCTGTGCTTCTTGGGTACTTGTTGACCTCTCATTCACAGGTACAGTCAAGTCTTTAACAGTCACACACGAAAGCGCATTTGGGAGAGCTTATAAACAGTTTAACAAATTCAGTTCCATCCCTGGGAACAGAGCTTGGATCTCATGTGGTGATAGACCACAGTAATATCTTTCTTAAGTACGAGAAGAGCATGTATAAAACAATTAGGCCTTCCACACCCACAGGCCTTTCTGAGGGAGACTATATTGCCCTCAGTGATACGGGTCCCAGTGGTGGCCCCCAACAGACCTAAGGGTAGACAGTGCACAGGCTGGCCATGAGAAAACAGGTGCATGAAGTTCTGCGTAATAGAGTGAAATGAATAATTAGGACAATAAGATAGTATCTTTATAGAATGGTACTAGGAAGTTATGGAAGGAACCAGCCATTAAGTGTTGAGGGACAAAAATAGGAAGATAAAAGGAATGAAAGAAGCAGAGACCAAGCGAGTGGTAACAACCAGTGAACTCTTCATGCTGAGGGGGTAGCAAGCAACTCAGTCCCTGGTGACACTGCTCAGTCCCCTTGAATAGAGTTACCTGGATGGGTCTCTGTCCCTTCGCTATGATCAAAGAACTTGCTTTGCAGAGAGAACATATTAAAATGGAAGCTCTCGCCAAGTCAAGCAGTAAGGCCAGTGCTTCTTAGACTTTAATGTACACACCAATCACCTGGAGATCTTGTTAAAATGCACCTTTCCATTCAGTACATTGGGGCCTGAGATTCTCATTTCTAAAAGTTCCCAGTGAGGCTGATGCTGCTGGATGTGTGTCCACATGTTGAGGGGCAAAGGTTCATGCAAACAACATGCAAACACACATGTAGGCATCCACACACATGTGCACCCCCACATCATCCGTCACCATTTAAAACATTTTATACAGAATTTATCTGAAATCCCATGGATAGCTACTAATTGGTCAGCTGAACTTGTTATTTTTTACTTAGCTCCACTATAGAGCTGGAAAAGAAAAGTCATGACATAAAAATACCTAATACTTCTAATTTATTTTTGGCATGGGACTCCAGGTTATGTTAAAAATTCATAATAAAGACTCTAACTTAGTAAAGATTTTCTTTTTGTATGTTAGAATAAGAAAATTCAGCATTTAAAAAACTGAAAGAGTTTTATTTAGTTTATTTAGCCTTCTGAAATTGTACCTTTAAATGTCTCCCTGGGGAGGAATCAGGGAACAGTAGGGAAGTAATGGATTATTCAATAAATGATGCTGAGACAATAGTTTAGCAATTTGGAAAAAAAATCAATTTAGCGTCTCATCTTTACTGTACACCAAGACAAATTTTAATGGATTAAAGAACAAAGTATAATATAAAAGAGACTATAAAAGCATAAAATAATCTCCAGATGGGGACTACTTAATAAGGTTAAAAAAGTTGAAAGAAATCATAAAAGAAAAGTTACAAATTTTATTAAGTAACATTTACGATTTCTGTCTGTAGCTCTCCTGGTTTTTACTCCTCCATAATTAGACAAAAATCAAAATAGTTATGAAAGAGTATAAACATCACCAAAATAGACAAAGTAGTTATATTAACTTTATGCATCTGTGAAAACTTACAGAACTGTACCCCCAAAAAGAAAACTTTATATAAATTAAAAAAAAATTACAAAAAGACTATAAAAGAAAAAATATTGCTGCTAAAAACACATAAACATTAAAATACCAACCATTCAACTGGGAGAATGATATTCACAATATGCACAACAAAGTAAAGGTTGATACTCTTGATGTATAAAAAGCATGCTTGATTTGGTAAGCATGATATTAATATCCCAATAGACATATAATTGAGCAAACAAGTCATAAAAGAGAAAATTTAAATGGCTAAAATAATAAAATGCAAATCTACTTGTCATCAGTATTTTTTGTCCCACCCACCAAATAAGTTCAAAATAAAAGAAAAATAATAATACGTAATCTAGGCAACGGTGTAGTTATAGGCTGACTAATGGCCTCCAAAGATATCCATGTCGTAATCCTGGGAAGCTGTGATTGTTACTTATTCTTAGCCCATTTTGTGTTGTGTTGCTATTAATATAACCGGATACCAAAGACCGGGACATTTATAAAGAAAAGAAATTTATTTCTCACAGTTTTAGAGGCTGGGAAGTCCAATTGGAAGGTACCAGCATCTGGTCTTCTTGCTGCCTCATCCCATAGTGGAAGGGAGAAGGGGAGGAGGGTGTGAGAGAGGGAGGGAAAGGGGGCTGAACTCATCCTTTTATCAGGATCCCACTCCTGCAATGATAAACTCACTCCTCCATAACAGCAGTAATCCATTCATGAGAGCAGAGTCCTTATGACCTAATCACCTCTTAAAGGTCCCACCTCTCAACACTGTTGCACTGGGGATTAAGTTTCCAACACATGAGCTTTGAGGGCCACATTCAGACCACAGCAGTTACCTTATAAAGCAAAAGAGATGTTGCAGATGTGATTAAATTAAGTGTTTTGGGATGGGGGGATTATCCTGGATTATCCAGGCAGGTCCTAGATATAATTACAAGTGTCCTTATGACAGAGGCATAGAGACATTCGTTTATGGAAGAGTGGCAGGAGATGTGATGATGGAAGCAAGATGTTGAAGCAACGCAAGAAAGAGGAAAGGAACCAAGGAATGAAGTGACTCCCAGGATCTAGAAAAGACAAGAAAATACTTTCTCCCCTAGAATTTTCAGAAGGAGCCAGCCCTGCTGACAACTTGACTTTATCCCAGTAAAACTGATTTCAAATTTCTGGCTTCCAAAAATCATAAAAGAATAAATCTTTGTTGTTTTAAGCCCTCAAATTTGTAGTAATTTGTTACAGCAGCAATAGGAAACTATTAATAATACATGCAGTAAAACAACATTGCTCATATATTGCAAACAGAGTGTCCACAGGATGACATTTTTTGCAACATTTTCACAATACATAGGAAGAGCCATGAAATTTTTTTTTTCATGTGCTTGCTTTTGGTAAAAACAAAAATTTTTCATTTAATGATTTAGTGGTTCCATATCTGGGAATCTATCTTAAGGAGACAATTAGGGAATGAAAACAGCTCTTGTATGAAAATAGTTTTCCTCATCATAATAGTAACAAACTGGAAACAAATTAAATGTTCAACAGAAAGGGAAAGATTGAATAAACTATAGACTATCTGAGGATAGATTATCATTAAACTATAAAATATTTATAAATATTTTGTTAAAATATAGGGAAATGCTGCATTATATTAATATAAATATTATGTTAGAAGTCAAGACATAAAATTGGATATGCGTCATGACATTGACTATGTAAAAATAAACAGAAATGAGACTGGAAGAATATAGGTCAAAATGTTTATTGGGTGAGTTTGACTTCTCTGTTTTTTTAAAATTTTCTGTAATGAATGAGTATTTAGTTTTACAGTTACATAATTATTAAAGCCAGTAATTGGAAATGGAGGGCAGAAGGTCTTGGATCTTGAGCTTGGTGTCATGGCCAAAACTTGAAAGAAGTTGATCTGGGAGGTTGTTTCGGGACAAGGCAGGGAGGATGGGAGGAGGTGGGCGGGGGTCTCAAGGGCCTGGCTGGTGGAGGTGGGAGTAGCAGAATGGAGAAGGGTGACAGTCTGTTAAGGAGGGGAGTTTGGATTTGATCTAGGAGAGAGCTACCGCAAGAGGTTGGTAGATTTGGGAAAAATTAGATTTCACATGCTTCACAATGTAAGTCTTGTTGGAAAGAGAAGTAGACACTGTTGACTGTCCATCCAGTATCTCTCCCTACTCCCACTTCCTGGCAGAACTCCAACACTGTGCTCATATCCCTCCCTGCCCGCTCCGCCAAGTCCATGTAAGCGAGGGAGCCACATATCAGCCCTAGCTGCAAATGGGAAGGGAATGGGGTGGTTCTGGATAGTCTAAGCCACTCATGGAAAACCCATCCTACCTCTCCCAGTGTTGTTTCCAGAACCCAGATTTAAGTTCCTGAAATCACAGAGCTTAGAATAATGCCTCATACTCAATAAATGCTCAGTTACTGTTCGTGAAGCGATCATCACTTGCTCCTGGCAACTGTTATTGGCCCAGGAGTGAAGATATGATCTAGCTTGGTCCAATGAGGCTGAAGAGAAAGACTTTTCTTGTCAGATGAAAAGTTTTCTGTGTCCTCCAGACTTCAAACCAAGAAGCACATTCCTCCAGTTGCTGCTGGGCGTCATCTTGCCACTTGGAGAAGCCAGCATGACAACATAGCTCTCACAGAGGAGGGCAGAGCCAAGGAATCTCTAAGAAATGGAGTCAGAGCTTACCTTACCTCTGTTCCTCCAGTTATGTGAGTTAATATATTTCCTTTTTGTTTAGGATGATTTATGTTGGGATTTCTAATGTAGAGTATAACAAGAATCCAAGGACTTTTAGTGACAAACTTCAAAATATTTAGAAAGTCTAGAATTCCAGTTATTTTGGGTCAGAAACTGTGCTGAGCACTAAAGTCATGCAAGTGGTTCATAATCAAGTCTAGATTTTTACCCAGAGAAGGATCTTGCTGCTAACTAGACTGACAGGAAAAGACAGATGTTCTTTTTGGTGTGGGAAAGGATGTTTGAGTGGTTGTCTTATTGGGTAAATATATGGCAAGTAGGATCCTCTTGTCTTGGGTTAGGGGGTGCATCAATCAGGATAGGTAACTTTATGCTGCAATAACAAACAACCCCAACAACAAAGGTTTATTTCCTCATTTTGAGGCATTCCATGTTTTTCATCCTTGTTTCTCTCTTCCTCTTGAAATTCTCCTCTAAAGAGAGGGTAACAGACACTGCTGGTGTCCTGACCACATGCCCTTGGGCCATACGATTGCTGTGCACATATGACATGCATGTATGGCAACTTCCAGCTGCCAGTCCCTGCATCTTTTTACCTGCGGGCTTTCTGTAGAAGCTGAGATCCATTCCGTTACTGTAGCTGGAAGTACTGGAGGATAAACTTCCCACCCTACCAGAGCAGTTCTCAGACAATGGAAGTGGGAGTCAGTGTATAAATACCCTAGCTCCCTTGCACCTTGAGTGAAACCGTTCTCAGTCATGTTCTACACTGTCGTCAGCATTTCCCCAATGGAGCTGGACTCCCATTGCCCACCAGCGATGACTTGCTGGTTTACACGCACGTACTGACTGCTTTTTGTTGTATTCCCCATTTCACTTCCCCACTCCCCTACCAGTATTTGCCAGAATAGTTTTCTAATAAATGACTTGCTCGAAAATTCTTGTCTCAGGGTTTGCTTCTGGGGAAACCAAATAAGACCGAGAGGTCCTTCCCTGTCAGCAGGCTGGCGAGTCCCTGGGAAAGGCTACAGCTCCCAGAGAGGGCAGTTTAGGAAGCAGGTTGGCAAAAGACTTATAGACTTTTCCCTAGAGGGGGCCCTTGTAGACCCCTGGCTCCTCTTAGTTGTCCTTCCATGCTGCTGCCAGCTGAGACCCTTGCTTTGGGTCCCCAAGGCAGGCTCCACAAAGTAGATTTGTTTTAGTAAATTCTCCAGTGTCAAATATGGTGCTCTTGTAGTCATCCCATTAAAAAAGATGAGTATCTGGTCCCTTCGTCAAACAACAAATCCTTCAGAAAATGGTAGAGTTATCCTGAATTTACCATTTGAGTCCATCCAACTTGTCAGATATAAGGTTCATTCCAAGGACTCCTGCCTGCATTTGGCCAGGCCTAAAAATCTCCTGCAAACTAGCATAGGGCATATGATCTCTTCTGTCCTCACAGAGCAAACACGTGTGGGGTGGAGGTCCCAGGAGACACAGAAGAACGAGAGTAGCCTCCTTCACCACTTAAGCTCAGGCATTTTCTTTTTGGAAAAATAAGCTCCAAAGAAGTGATAAGGAGTTTTAAAAATAAAAGCAGTGGGTCAGCCTGCAGCATCCCTCTCCCTGGCACCTCTCCCCTTCACCCCTGGCTCTCAGCACATGCAGGGCCCATGGCCTGGTCCCCAGGGCCTTGTTCTCCAGCCTCCTCAGCCCTCTTTGGCCCAAGGGCTCTTCCCTGAGGTCCATCCTGGCCAAGAGTGGCCAGCAGAGCACAGAGAGTAGAATGACCCACATACCCAGAGATAAGGCCCAAGTTTGTTGATTCAAACAAACTTGGTTCTGCTCTAAATAAACTTCCCTGCTTTAAACTTCTCTTTCAACTGGAGCTGAGTGTTTTCTTGTTACTCTTTCCCAGGGGAGAAACTTGTGTTTTGCTTTTTATAAATTTATATAAATTGTTCCCACACTCATACCCACCAAATACCAAGCTTCTCTGACACCCGCCCCCAACCCCAGATTGGCCACGGAGGGTGGGTGATGGAAGTCACACATCCTCCTGGAGTCCTGTGGGGTCAAGTGGAGGTGAGGGGAGAGGGGGTTCCTGCTGTAAGGCAGGAAATTTGAAGGGTTGAGGATGGAAAAAACTCTGAAGTCACATGAGAACAGGCAACACAACTCTGAGAGGGTCAATCACCCTGCCCCCAGCTTAAACACGAGAAAATTTAAGTGTGGGGGCAGTGACTCATCCACAATTGTGTTGTGACTAAGACAGGAGTAGAAAGTCCAGTTGTAGGACTTGGCCCCCATGTTTCTCTGCCTCTCCAATTGATAGTACAAGTTTGTTACTGTATCAGTTAGCTATTGCCATATAACAAACCTCCCCAAAACTGAGTAGATTAAAAAACAACTATTTACTTGGTTCATGACTTCTATGAGTTGCTAATGTTGGCTGGGCTCAGGTAAGCAGTTCTTTTGCTGATCTCACCTGGTGTCACTCACGAGTCTGCAGTCAGCTGAGGTTTGATGGCCTCACTCGCAAGGCACGATCAGCTGGCTGCTGGCTGGTGTGATGGGACTAACTGAGCTGCATGGGCTGTTATCCTCTAGTGGGCTCGCTTAGGCTTATTCACAGGGTGGTAGCTGTGGGTTTCTCAAGAGCAGTGAGAGAGAAAAGCCTAATGCACAAGCACTTTTCATGTCACTGCTTGCATCACATTTGCTGCTATCCATTGGTCAAAGCAAACCACACAGCCAAGCTCAGATCCAGTAGGTGGAGGAAGATGTCACCACTTGATGGAAGGAGCAGCAAAGTCACCTTGCAAGGGTATTGATACAGGAATGGGAAGGATTTTTGGTCATTTTTGCAACACGCCACAGTTACAAACAGTGCAGGCCACTGGAGGGGGAACAGAGCCTTGGTGTGGCACCCAGGCCAGTGCCCTGTCACTGCCCCACATTGCTGATCAGGCAATGTCTTGGGTTAGGCCATCTGCTTCCTTCACCTTCAGTCCCTGGTAGAGAGCAAGAACCTTGAGTGGCTGGGAGGTGGGACATTGGAGAGATATGTTTTGGTGTGGGGTAAAAGATGGAAAGGAAAGAAGCAGAGATCAGAGTGATGCCCAGGCCCAGCAGAGCAGCAGAGCCGGTGTGGTGTGGTGGGAGTAATGCTGGGGACGTTCCGTGACTTCATGTTCTGCCCCCATCCTGGAGCCCTGTGTATCCTCCTTTCAACCTGGATCCCACTGTCAAGTGTATTGCAGTCCCTGTTTGATTCTCCCTCACCTAGTTCCCAGAACCCTTCAATCATGGAGGAGCCTGTAGGCCTTGACTTTTTTTTTTAATCATGGAGCCATCACATACTGGATATACCATCCCTGTCAAGGGCAATCGAAATATAAATGAATGTGGATGGCTCAGGCCTCACAAAAAAAGTGACAGTCTTTGGAATGATGGACAATTAGATAACATAGGGGGTGGCCTGCAAGGACAAACATAATTTGGGGCAAGAAGGTTGACGTGAGTGGCATTCCGTGAGGCCTGCCATATTACCTGAAAGTTTCGTTGCATATCCCGATGTACTAAATCTGGGAGATGATGAGGTCCTAAAACAGTGTCTTCAATCCAGAACCTTGAACTTGAGAGTTAGAAGGAGCCTTGGAGAACAGTAAGACCCCTCTCTTTTTACAGGGATGTTAGGCTGAGAGGGATGGGGGTGGTAAAAGGACTTGGCAGAGGCACCCGAGTAGGATGCAGCACAGCCAATATTGGAATCGTGATCTGTGACCCAATGTAACCAGAATTTATTGAGCACTGAGTGTGTATAGCACAGCTGTGCTCATGTGTATCATCTTGTTTAATTTCTATCACTCTGTGGGAGACGCTATTAGTGTCCAGGCCTTGGGACCCATTCCTAGTGTTGCAGGCATTAGCTATTGACAGCTCACCCTCGAGACCTTCTTGGGGAGACTGCCCTTGGTTGATGAGAGTTGCCTGTGAAAGGAGCCTGGGAGATTATGCCCATCCCTGCGGGCATTATTTAGTTAATGACTTAACTGATTTGGGGGCTTAACAGCTCAGCTTTTTGGCTCTGGGAGATACAACTCCGTGGTGCCGTTCATGTCTCGGAGCACCTGTGGGATCAGGCTGAGGCTGGGCTCCAGCTGAGACCACATCCTATCTCAGCTTCTGCCCCTGCCCTGCTCAGCACCTCTCACTGCCTTTCACCTGAGAGCCCCTTCCCCACCCAAGAAACCATTTGCGTCTGAATCCCTGTCCCAGGCTCTGCTTCTGGGAAACCAGACCTCAGACGAATCCTATATAGTATTAGCCTGAAGTCTTACAGCTTGTGAGCTACACAGTCAGAACTGGACCCTGGATCTTCCAATCTCCAAGTTTACTGCTCTTGCCAGTTCAATCACACTCTTCCTTTGCACTTCTGGGTATGGTGCCTTAGGGAGCTGGAGTAATATTTCTAGTGTTTGTTGCTCCTAAACTCACCATTTGGGAAACATTAAATGTCTATATTCCTAGAAGGACTATGGCTACCCTCTCTGCCTCTTGTGACTCACAGGGTCCCTGGGCAGTGACTCAGGGCCCCCTGGGTGGGAGTTCTCCCTGCAGAGTTGCCAAGCAGGCCCTGACGCTGAGGGATCCAGGAGGCTGGCAGGGCCAAGGGGCCACCAGAGATCAGGTTTGCAGGTAGAGGGAGGTTGGCCCCTGGCCTGCTGATGTCTGCCCCCCATCTGGTACCTATCCTGTCACCCTGGGTGTGAGCACAGCAGGGGAAGCTGGGGTTCTGAGACCTCATAATGCTGGGCTGAATGCTTTGCATGCCTTATTCTGTTTAATCCTTGTACCACTTCACAGGTGAAAAAACCAGGGATCAGAGAGGGATGGTGTCTTGGTCAAGGTCACTCAGCTGGCAAGTGGCTCAGCAGAGACTCAAGTTCATAGGGGATTCTGTGTGACATACAGATGCTGTCTTCAGTGATACTGTTACCTATCCCTCTGTGTGAGGTTTTTTTTTGTCCCAGGAGGTTCTTTCAGGAGGGCCCAGGACACAAGTCCAGTGCCCGCTGTGCTCGCCTTGAAGGACTGGCTGACCCAGTGAGCCTCTGAACACTGTAAAGTGCTGAGCATATGTAAGAGGGGACATTCATTTTTAAGACCACAGAGGAAGATTCAATGTCTTCTCAGTGAGCAGAAGTTGAACCTTACACAGGGCCTTCCCAGGACTACGTCAGCCAGATGCTGGGTGCCCATATTCCCAGGCTTGGCTCTGCATGGTCACAAGGAAAACAAGAGCTATGGGACTCACTCCAGGGAACTTCCCTCTAGGAAAAAATGCAGGGAGAAGTCTTCTTGCACAGCCGCAGGCAGGGCTATAGATGCCAGTGGTCAGGCAGGAGAGACATGACCTCTTATTGGACTACTGTGCCTCCTACAGACCCTCACAGCAGCCTAGCACTCAGAGAACCGGCACTGACTGTGTTCAGACAGTGGCATTGTGGGTTATGATCAAGGTTATGGTTCAAATTGGCAATCAGACTCATGAGATGCAATCGGCTTTTGTTTATTATGGTTACTGTTTTAGTTTGCTTCTGTTTCTTATAACAGAATACCTGAAACTGGGTAATTTATAAAGAAAGGGAATTTATTTCTTACTGTTACAGAGGCTGAGAAGTTCAAGGTCAAGCAGCCACATCTGGTGAGGGCCTTCTTGCTAGTGGAGACTCTACAGAGTCCCGAGGCAGCACAGGGACTGTGCTAGCTCAGGCCTGTCTTCCTCTTCGTATAAAGCCAATAGTTTCCCTCCCATGGTAACCCATTCATCCATGAGAGCCCTCATGATCCAATCACCTTTTAAAGGCCCCACCTCTCAATACTGCCACATTGGGGTTAAGTTTCAACATGAGTTTTGGAGGGAACATTGAGACCATAGCAGTGACTTAGCTCAAGAAAAGGATATAGAAAAGGAGATACAAGAAGCTCAACCTCTCCTCCCCAGGAGGGCTGGCAGCTACTCAAGTACACAGCTCTGTTGGCTTCCTAGACCACACACAGCTGCTGTGCTGGGCATCCAACATGCTCGCGGGTCACCTTGACATGGAGAAACCACAGCCTTTGCTTCCCATCAACTTTTTACACTGTTTGAGTCAGGTGGGCCCAAGGCCTGCGTGCCAATCCAACATTTATTACTTGTTCTGAAGCTCCACAGAACAGGGCAATGAGAAGAATGAGGCCAAGGTCATCCCCGGCCTGCTTCAGCCAGAGCTGATGTTAACCTTTTCATGCACGGGTGCAATCCTTGTCATTGGTAGCTCTTGCTGTCCCTGATCCTCCACTCATTATGATTCACAGGTGAAGGCAGAACCCAGAAGAGGACAAAGGAGTCAGAGTTGAGCCTTCCATGCTCAATGTGAACTCTTGAGGAAGCCTTTTTTGGGAGAGGTAGTCACGGAAGGCAGGGATTTCCACTTGCCAGAGCTAGGCTTTGTTGGGATATAAAGTGGTTTCCTAACTTCCCAAGGCTTCCCTTTAATTACTGGGAAGGCTCAATGGCATCCCAGTGTAAGTCATGGCTTAGGAACTTGCGGGCTATATGTCACGTGGTAGGGATGGGGAAGTGGGGACCCTTTCTGGGCTCGGGGAAAGGACCTATGGGAAGGGAAATGGGAACTGGAGAGTTGAGACCTGCTCCTCAGTCTCCCTCGAGGTAAAAATCCAGGTGGTGGTGGATGTGTGTGGCTGATGGAGACAGGCTTGAGACTCCTGGGCAGAGGGCAGAGATAGAGCTTCCTTGCAGAGTGGCCCATACGACCGGGAAAAGATCAAGAAGAAGTAGAAATAGTGCTGAGAGGCCCTGAGATATCCTTGCCCATCTTCAAGCCCTGAAGGGCTTAGAGGACATGTAAGAATATGCCTGTGGTCCCTAGATAGGGGCAAGGAAGGAACCAAGAGGTGGCATGCTAGCCAAGGGACCACCATAATGCTAAGCAAGGTGACACCCTGGAGTCATCCCTGCCAGAAGCTAAGGAATGGATGGCCCAGTGTCAGGGGCCAGATTGAGCGAATGAGTGAACCTCCTTCAAGAGCCTGCAACTCCCCCAACAGCTAAGACAGCTTCTTGGCAGGAGTAGCCCTGATGGCAGGGCCTGGCTCAGCCTAAGACTGAGGTTGGGCTTAGCAACCACATCCCACTGGGCTGGTGTCTGTTATTTGCATCCAGACCGACCTCCGTTCACCTCACTAATTTTCCACAAGCCCCTGGAGTCAGCACTGACACCCCACAATGGCTTACTTAGAGAGGCACCTAATGGTCCATGTGTTATTTTCCTCAACAGCAAAGTAAGTTAATAAGCAAACCCTGGCCATTCATCTCCGTGATACTGGCTGGAGAGTGGGAGGCCACAATGCTGTCATCAGTGGCCCCAACGTGGCTCCTGCTTTCTGCTAATCAAAATGATATATTCTTTCCTCTGCTCTTTAGCACTGGGAAGTGGGGGAGCACTGCTGCAGTGGGGAACAGCCCACCCTCAACATCCTCAAAGACTCCAATCAATCTTGGTGTCATGACAAATTAGTCAGAGAACACCATCTACTCCCCCTAGTGGGATCCCCCAGTGCCCAAACTGATAGCATTTTTCTCTGGAGCAGGGTGGGAGGGCGGCTCCAGATCTCCGAGGCCTTTCCCCAGCCTTGGATTCCTCCGTTGCAATTGTCGTGGAGGTGGGCACATGGCAAGACATCCTGCCTCCGTGGGGGCTCTCTGTGCCAGATCAGGATGAACACAAGTGAGGGACTTTGGGGTGGGAAGGAGGAGGCCCCAGGAGCCCAGTGTTGGACACCTCTGGTGGACATCCAGTGGCTCTAATCATACACAGAGGGGAGGACAAAAGGCTCTGGAAGATTGTTCGGGAGGGGTGGGGAGTGCAAGACAGCTGTGTGCTCAACCGAGCCTTCCCTTGGGTTGGGCTCCCCCAGCAACAGGCCAGAGACAAGGATTTGAGTGTAAGTAGTTTACTTGGGAGGTGAAGGAAGCTCCAGTAGACAGAGAAAGGAAGACAGCCAATGAAGGATGTGCTATCAATTCAGTTCCCACTCGGGCAAGTGGGGCTCAGTTTTCCCACCTGAGTGGGGAGGGAGCTGGGGTACTTACCCACCACTTCTGTCCATTGTGGGTTGAGGGCTGCTGCTGGGGACATTGATTCTCAAGCTCGCCAGGCTTGCCCTCCACATGGGCTGAGTGGGCACCCTCGTGGGAAGAGCCCCCAGGCAGCGAGTTGCAGGTGTTCCCAAGGAACAGCCTTCAATGTGGAGACGTGTGTCAGGCACTGACGAATATCTGCTCCATCGCCCAAGGTAATTCTTCAACTGGATGTCTCTTTCTGTGATCTGTTTCCCTATTCTCTCATTCTCTCTGTGTCTGGGTCTTTATTTCCTTAAAGACCTTCTTCTCCTCCATGCCCAGTCACGAACCACCTTCTTCCGATTGTTCTTTCACTGGGTTTTACCCACAATTTCCTGGGTCTCTCCTCTCCTGCCCCGACCGCGTAGCCTAGACCCAGGAAGTCTCAAACTCAGACTGCAGCAAGACCTCTTTATAAACATGCTCATCCTGCCCAGATGGATCTTAGACCTTCCACAGCTCCCATTTTCTTCAGGATAACACTTAGTTCTCTTATTCTGGAACCTTCATTTTAACCCCAATGTCTCTCCTCAGATTTCAGTTTCAGAGCTCTTCCATATCCCATGTGGACCGTGTGCCCTGAGCACTGAATTCGTAGTTAGCTACCTCTGTCTTCTGTTTCATTCAGTTCCCCTTCCAGGAGAACTTTCTTTCCTCCTCCACTTAAGCAGATACCACATGCTTTAGGGAACCATCGAGACCAGGAATCAGAAATCACACAAGCCCATGTGAAGCACTCAGATCCTGTTCACTGAGAGAGAGAAA